>APFE030196614.1:170673-215741 GCA_000404065.3 Pinus taeda
GTCCTTTTCCTGGGTTGGTATTATTTAGTTTTTTCATATAATCATTATTATTAGGGTCTCTATATTATGATGTATTCTTATATTTATGTTATTGTCATTTTATGTTTATCTGTGATTTCTTCATTTGTATTTTCAGCTCCTTAAACTAGAAATAATAAGTAGGGCCCATCTAGGTGATATGATTAAAATAATATTCTTAATATTCTTATCTCAATACATAAAATAAATTATTTAATCCAACCTCTTATGAATAGTATTAATAGGTAGTAAACTTAATAACTTTTATAAACAGAAAAATGATTTAATATTACATCAATAGTAAGTAGTAAATTAACATACCTTTAATATATAATTCTTGTATATATTTAGTTTTTAATTTAATAAATAAAATACTTATTGTTTTTGAAATTATTCCATTATTATTTTCGGAATAGGAATATATAATTACGTCTTTTAAGGAAATCACTCAATCTGATAATAAATTTATAAGAACCATTAGTAATATTTTATTAATAACCGAATGTTATTTAACTAAATAAATTACTAATCATTATAACTAATCTTAATAAATTACTATTCATTATAACTAATTTTTACTAATTTCTAGAAATTGATTATTATATTATTAATTTTAACATCATGAAAATAACAATAATAATATAAGTTCCTCAAAAGAATTTATTCAAACTAATAATTAATTCACAATAACCATTAATATCAATTTATTAATGTTATTTAATTAAATAAATTGTATAAGATTCCATTCATAGTACCTAGTTTTACTAATTTTGAGAAATGGAATATTGTATTATCAATTTTAATATTATAAGAATAATAATAATTAACCTTAATTTGTTAAAAAAATGTATGAAATCTCTTGAGGTCAAAGACTTGTTTGGACTCCTTTTTTTTGCTTGTGGTTGTCTTACCTGACTAGAAGGTAAGGTTATCACTTACCTTTCACCTATCATTAATGATTGCGACTTTCCCTTTAATCTAAAGGGCTCCTTATTGTGTAACTCATCAAAATTTGTTTTCATTGACACTGAATATGCATTGCCCTTCTTTGATCAAAAAATATTATCATAGTTTTCCCTTTTAAAGAGGAAATTAACTGAAGCCAGACTATGGAATGGCCTTTCAAGCATCACGGCCCTTTTTAGTTGGGAGGTGTTTTTTGTCATGTTTGGCATCTAATAACTGTAATGGTTTTAGAATATTATGTTTCGGACTCCCTTCCGTTTCTTGACCTAAAGCATTTCCCCTTTAGAACATGCCACATTCTGCAGGTTCACATTTCCTTGTTTGCATCTATTCAAATTATAGAAGGAAAATCATGCATTCAGTCTTGAAAATCGAAATCTCTTCATCAATTATGTCATTTAAATCATGAATTTGATCACAAAGATCTGTGCGCTATAACAGACTGTATAGAGATATGGACATCTGGACATGCGTTGACCTAAATAATCCAGCTTATTGTGGTCGTTTTTTATTTTACCCAGGTGATTGATGCATTGGACCTTTTCATTGACTGTCAATTCATGGGTGTTCACCTTCATAATCTTAGGAAAAATATTATTTTCCTCCAGTTATGCTTCACATGCCTCTTTGAAGAACACTAAATTTTCACCCAAATGTTAGGGAATTCTGCTTTCTGCTGTTTTGAGGCAAGGATAGTTCCATCGTCTCATATTTTGCATGTTTAGTTCCTTATAGGCTTAAATTGATCCCACTTTTTTGGTTTGATATTGTATTCGAACAAAGGATGGCAAATCTTTCTCATTCAGTTTGTTTTTAAAATTTTAACTAAACATCCTACTTTGCCATGAAGATAAATCAGTTCGGGCAATACTTTGAAGTTTGGTTCAGGTCTCCGTTTAAAATTTTAACTGAACATCCTACTTTGCCATGAAGATAAATCAGTTTGGGTAATACTTTGAAGTTTGGTTCAAGCCTCCGTTCAAATTTTTAGTTATAGCTGTACCTTTTTAAAATGAGGTCATAGGCATTAAGTCATGTGTGGTACTGATAATGCTTTCCTTGATGTTTAGCTGGAAAATAATTTATTTTCCGGTGTCCCGATAATGAAATAGCTCATAATTGTGAATTACATAGGCTTGTTCAAACCCAATGTTCCTACTCTTGTATATGTTTTAGCTGCTAGTGTTCAATGAAGCAACCTTTGGCATTGTCACTACTCACAGTGGTTCAATTTCGATACCGTTTTCATGCTTTTGAGGGAATGCTGTTAGCTTTCTTTCATCTGGGAGAAAATCTGGCCATGGAAATTTCAGGCCTAGATCATACCTGTTATTTTGCTCTGCTTAATATTTTTCTTGCTGTTAGATCTTATTATCCGCTTCTTACTCAAATATTCAGGTTTCTATCACAGATCACATTTTATGAAGATGATGTAAGGTTTAAAATCTGATTGTGATGCAATTCACCTGATGCAGACCCCTACAGAGGTTGAGTTTTTCACTGAATATGGTGAAGCAAGTCGCTACAAGATTCAGGAGGTTATAGGAAAAGGGAGCTACGGTGTTGTATGCTCTGCAATTGATACTCACATTGGGGAGAAAGTTGCAATAAAAAAAATAAATGATATCTTTGAACATATTTCTGATGCAACCCGGATTTTACGTGAAATTAAGCTTCTGAGGCTGCTGCGGCATCCTGATATTGTCTAAATCAAGCACATTATGTTACCTCCCTCTAGGCGGGAATTCAAAGACATTTATGTGGTATTTGGACTTATGGAATCAGATCTACACCAAGTTAGTAAGGCAAATGATGACTTGACACCAGAACATTATCTATTTTCTTGTACCAGCTTCTACGAGCTCTGAAGTACATACATACTGGTAGCTTTCTTTTGCCAATATTCTTATTTCTAAATAAGTTTAAACTTTAAACCTGGGAAAGGGTGTATGCATGCTCATTGCTGACTATATTCACTAGATATATGGGTTGTTTATGTGAGTAGGCAATATTCGGTTGCTATTCTGTTAAGATTGTGATTTTTTCTTTTATGTTGCAGGGGTTTTGTCTAATTTTAATTTATTCTCACTATATTTTAACGCATAATTACTGTGTGAAAATTAATATGTATGTATAGAAGCTAGGCTATTTCCTTTTTGCCTTCCTCCAGTTTTATAGATAAAACAATCTGAACCATGAGATCATTCTGTATTCTCTTTTCTTTCTATGTATTTCTGCATTACAAATGTATTGACAATCCAAGTGCAATATACAAGTTATTAAACAATAATTATTTTAATCATTTTCTGGCACATCAGCTATTTATACTCTTGATTGAAGTCCCTATTTATTTCACCATGGTAATGTCCACTATAGGCATAGGGGGCCCATTGTTGTTTTGTAATTGTTCACAAGTCTAAGGATCAGTTTTTTCACCACAATTTGACATATGTGGCCCGTTAACCTCAAACCAGTTTAGTTTGATTCAGTGATTAGAAATCAATCCTTCAGAATAATGGTTCAATCTTCAAATGCTCAAATTTCCATATGTAACTGCAAGTTTGACCACAATTTGACATATGTGGCCCGTTAACCCTCAAACCAGTTTAGTTTGATTCAGTGATTAGAAATCAATCCTTCAGAATAATGGTTCAATCTTCAAATGCTCAAATTTTCATCTGTAACTGCAAGAGTTGGTCAATTTGAGGATTCACAATTTTGATTAGGAGTTCTATACAAAAGATGATTGGGAAGGTTGGAATCACCTTCTCCACACTGCATTATTCATAGTCTGAACAGGCTTATGAATACAAAATACCATTGCATTGCTCTTGCACTACCTAAGGTCCTCTTTCCATTTCTCATGCGATATCCTTCAAGAATGTTGTACAGACAGTGTGACTCATCCACTGGTGGAGACTTCATTAAAGTAGGCACTCGAAATCCATGTTTTCGATAACTAGATATGGATAGATAAAGAAGAAAGTTGGCCATCTAGCGTGAGACCTATACTGCAATAGCAACTGTCTTGCTGGAAACAATGCATGAAAATTTATAAGCCCCTATTGATGGCCTGATTAAAAAGCAAATAAATCTGAAACATAAATGCAGATGGAACAGATTCAACATGTTAATCACAATAAAGATAGAATCCCCCTTATATATCATAACTGCGTGTAAGGGGAGAGAAAAATCCCAATGTCCAATGTGTTGAAACACAGACTTAGAGGCTTTGGCCATTTGCAATACGGCCCATTCTGTGGCATGGTACAAGGCTTACAGGAAAGTGTTTTTTTCTTCTCTGTATTTCATCTTTTTCACACATTGTCCTTTTGTCTTCCAATTCTGATTTACAACCTGTTACATCCAAGTACAAGTTAGTTTTTAAAAACTGAGGTGCATGGCAGGTGCATGGAGTACTATAGCATTTTATTTAACAAATGTTTAAAAAAAATACTATAGCAACTTTTTATCTGTTCATGGAAAAATATCTGGACAAAACCAAAAAACATCATCAAAATAAGTGGGTTACTCAAAAATGTTACAACAACAACTTGAATCCACATTTTCTACGACCCTGTACCCTTTCCCTTGTTTGATCAAGTTAACGGATTATTATTCCCTTACAAATGGAATTTTTGTCATTCATTGCGTAAACAATCATCTGCTTGTTATAATCTAAACAAGTATTTTTTTTACAAAATATTTTGTCAATCACCAAATCTCTTTGATTTCTAATGTGGTGTATGATGCATTTTCAACAGTTAAAAAAAATGGTGTAGCCAATTCGAGAAAGTAGATAACCCTTCATTACTGTCTTACTGTGCACAAGTTCTTCTATTTTAACTGAATGATTACATCGCTATACATGCTGGTGTAAAAGCCAAGGTTGTATCATATCACTTGATAAGATGTTCGAGGTAGCCAGTTGGAGGAAATGGATGGCTCTTGAAGGCCTTTTTACTATGGACCAATGCTGCTGTTTCAAATTGAAACATTACATTGTTTACTTATTGGTGCAAGGCTGCATCAGATTTATCTGTTTGTTTTTAGTGAGCATCATATTGGAACTCAGAAAAAATTATATATGCATTAAAAAAATTAGGTACATCTAACCAAATGTATAAGAAAATGGAAATGAATTCCATGGTAGACTCTCCTCCAAAAGTTATCTGTTTTGGTGCTGTTACATCCAAAGTGCTTATTGATGGTCAAGAAAGGCATATTTAAGCAAAGAATAGGGTAGTTTTATAGAATCTTACAAAAACTCTATGCTTTGAACCAGCTCTATCAAATACAAATATGCTACCTGAACACTTAGAAACAAACATCAAAAGTTGTCTTCTATAATATATGCATAGTGCCTAATCCTCTCAAAGTTGTATCATATTTCAAGGAACCTATTTGGGAAACCCTGTCCTTGATCAAACTCATTAGATCTACCTAATTAACATGTGGAATACAAAGCTTTTTCAAGTCAGGAAATGTATGTACTATTCTTTTTAGCTCATTATCTAACTCATAAACCATTTCAAAATCCGTTCGAATGCAATCAATAATGTCTATGATAGATTTGGACATCTCAATATGATGAAGTTGTATCATGTTCTTTTGACAATAAAAATCGGATGGAAGAATATTTGAGAATTCATTGAGATCGGTATAAAAAGAATTTTGCATGCTACTTGTTTCTTTTGCTGAATGATCTCCACATCTTACAAAACTTCTTTTCACATTCAAGTAAAGTGACAGATCACTGGATACAAACATAGAGTTGAACAATAAAGAGACTTTCTTAGTTCTTGACTGAAGTGCATTTTGCAGATTATCCTGTGTTTTCATGTCAATGTTGTCAGGTACCCCACCCAGAACAGTCTCAGACTTGAACCTTGGAATATCTGATATACCAACACTTTCGGAGAGCTTTGGACCATTATTTTCAGGTTGATTACCTTGGTGCTTATCAAAATACTCCATTATATTCAAAAAAGTTGAAGTCACTTTCAAAGAAGGATCTGTAAATTTAATCAATTTGCAGTCGTCTTCATCTTGTATATTTTTCTGAAGAGAAAAACATTTATGATTGTTGCAGTCCCCTCCCTTTGAGTGATGGAAATCCAAATAAATCCATTCACTTGCAGATGTAGAATGCTCCTTTTGTTGATGGAGAACCATTTTTGTAACATATAAGGCTATGAGTTATTTTTTAGCATCATAAAACACGGGAGTTGGTAATGACTTGTAGGTGTTGTCAGTTAAGGTTAGCTTAGGTATAACTACTAGTTCATCAAAAGATCCATGCGATATTAATTTGGACTCATCTGATTTTTCCATAGTAACATCTATTGTTTCCATCAATTCTTAGAAGATTTCAAATGTTCCTAAACGTACATAGCATGCATTATCTTATCTTGTGAAGATAAGAAAAAAAAGCTCGTGTACATGATTGGCAGACCAAAACTGGAAAATAGAAAACACAATAAACATATGACCATATGACCATATTACCATATTCTCAAGTTGAATTTCAATAACAGAAAATGTATAATTTGGCACCCAACACAGCGTATGCTATTAAGAAGAGTACTTGCATAATTGAACTGGGATTGGTTTGGAGAAAAGGCAACTAGTGTCGACATGGAAACTTCGAGGCAATGTTGCATGAAAATATGGAATGAATTTTGAAATAAGCTGGAGAGTGTTATGAACTCCGAGTTCCACCAAGTCAAGTAAGTATTCAAGAAGGAACTCTAACCAGAGGCACATGTAGTAGATTAAAAATACAAAGAACTTGGCCCAAAACCTAGGCCTTGATCTTTCTTGTTATCATAACTTCAACCTTGAGTAACCATACCTAAAACACATTTTTAGCTAGCAGAAGAAGGTGAATATCAGCAGAACTTGAACTACTCCCCTGAAACGTCACTGCAAAAGTTACCTATGTGCTACTACACCATTTGGCATTAACCCAATGGAATGTTGGAGGTACCAATTGACACCTTGATATCAAACCGGTAAAGATGCCCATCATCAAAAGGGCAGGTAGCTCACTGGTAGAGCAGGTCCTGCATTAAATTCCTAGCCAGCCAATTTTCACCAGAATGAGTTTGTAGACAATGCAATAGAAGAACAAAAGACAAAGAACACTCTGCATTGATGCCACACTCACAAAACTACTCACATCAACCACAAAAATAGCTAACAACTACTTTAGACCACAACAACTGCAATGATGCCAGTTCATCCCCTTACAAATTACTGAAATTTGATGCTCCATCTACCTTCAAAACTAACAAAAAATATATTCCCACTCCCACTTACAGTGGCTTTAATGAAGTGAAGGAAAAATGTCGCTCTTTTTTATCAGAGGCTTCAACTCTGCCTTCTGATCCAAACCTAAGATATATCATTCAGAATGAGCTTTCTTTTGTAAACGAGGATTGGAAGCAAGACAAGGGTTCTACTCCTGTTATGCCATTTATTAATTCCAATAACACTCTCCCCCAAAAATTCTTGTGTGTAGAGTCATTGGGTTTACTATGGTAATGCCTGTAACATTTTGTAGTCTTTTCTTTGTTGGCCTATGGTTTAGTGGTTAAGTGGTTGAGACACATTATCACCCTGTTAATGACCCAAAGTCAAATTTAGATCAGAGCCTTAAATTATAAGTTGATTGAATTTTATAAGATTTATATGCAATATTAATTCAATAATTAATAAAAAATAGTGTGAGGCACCCTAAATCAACTTCTGTTTATACAGTGTTAGAATTTCATTTTTGCTACATATTTGCATCTCATTTAGATTTGCCCATTCCCATGTACTGATTATTCCTCAATTTATGCCTTACGGCGTTTCTTTTGCAACATTTGGTGCAAATGCTAGTTTATTTATTTTTTTAATATGGAAAACATTTGCAGAAAGCAAAAGTATGTACAATATTACAAGGCTTAATCTCAATCAATCAAAATTATGATTCATATTAGTATAGGAACCTAAAAACCTGTTAAAAGGTTGGAAAAAGCCCCAATTCACTCTTTTCACTCATTTTCATTGTAACTGCTGCTCGAGCCATTCTGTGACACCCTGAACCTCCACAACCAAAATTGACCACTGTCTGCTACCAGAAGAAGCTCTTGACTCCTAATTTGAGCAGCCAGTTCATAGTTGAAGCCATTGTACCCTCTGCATTCAGCATTGAAACCAGTTTGCAAACTGGTTTGCCAATTTCCAAGTATTCTTGGGAAAACCAGAATGACCCTTTAAATTGAAAGTGTATAGTCCAATTGAAAGATTAATTAATTGAAATTAATTAATATATTTGCCTAAATTGAAGGGTAATTTACTTGTATACACCAAACCCCTCTTTTATAAACTGTAACTACTAACCCACTATTCCAGGGCTTCCAAACCTCACTTCTACAACGACTACAAGCCTAATTCATACATCTACTCCTAATTATGGCTTCCTAGACCTCTCTAGACATGAGACCTCTCTCAACCCCTCACCTCAACATTGACCTCCTGGAATTAATAGACATGGATTTTTAAATAAAAGATACTGCTTCACTAGCTTACCTTCTAAAGATTCACTGTTGGAGTAAGGACAGATTCCTAAACCAGAATGATTACATCCACCTTTGGGAATCTAATTTACCCAAATATTTGTTTCTAGAAGTGCAACCTTTCCCAGATATCATCCATTTTTGTCATGCTTGCTACATTCCTAGCCAAAGATATATTGTTGCCCCTAACCAGCAGTTGTTATTCACCATCACTGTAGAATCCATCAACCAAATGCTGCAGGTCCAACCCAGCCCTAATGAGACTCCACTATCTATTGTTGACTTGCTAGACCAATATGTCAAACTAGACCTGGCTAAAATAACACAAAATTTCCAGACTTTCATCATAGAATACCGCCATACAACCACAGATAGTCCCCCTTATGCTGCCACCATTTTTCAGAGAGAGGAAGACATATAATTACCATGCTCTCTTGCACCCTAGGATATACCTCACATGAGCATGTGGATGAGGTTATCCTGGCCTTTATTTCCATCTTTAGCCCAGGAAAACCTCCTACTATCATGGACAACTATGCTCAGTTCATTGCAGAGAGGATGCATGAATAGTTCACCAAACTGCCAACTGAAAGAGTTTTCAAGTACTCTTCAGTATTATTTCATATGTTTTTGCATTATCAATCAAATAAATTCACTGTAAGCATCCAAAAGTTGGATACCAAGGGAAACCAAACATCAGTTGTTTATTGGACACCCTTGATCCAAAAATACTCCATTGCATTCACCTATAAGAACTTCATTGATTGATTTGTCCATCTAGTCATGAACATGCTGACTAGTAGCCCTCAGCCCAGAATCAATCAAGAAATTAAAAGGGTGTTACAATTGGCCAAGAACAACAAGGTGGGAGACTGGTATCTGTACCAGAACCACACAGAAATCAGATTTTATGAATGCCAACTTGCCCCTGATCAACTACCCAAATACCTTCCTATGAGGATATTTGCACAGGAATATTTTAGTCAGATCATGAATTCAGATGAAGTCATCTTCCTAGATGCTAGGAAGAAAACCCAATTTAAAATGAAAAATCAATTGGCCCCTTCATTTGCAATAATAGAGAGGTTGGACCAGAGGCTGACAAGATGTTGCAACAAATGAAATTCAGGAACAACTTCATGTTGCAGTATGACCCTCATGGGGTCATAAATAAGTTGAGAATCGAGCTCAAATTGGGACCTTTCATCAACCATCCTAGACCTAATATTAAGAGGTTTTCGAACCAATCAGAATGGTTGTATAATACATTAATTGACATGGATAGCACAGTAGTGGATGTAGAAAATACATTGATTGATGTTGAGAAACAAATTTATCAAAGTTCATTCCTGTAGATCCTAGAACTAGGGGAATTCATGAATATTCCTTCTTTCTTATAGACCCCTACAAATGAGGAGAGAAATCCAAAGAGAAACAGGGAGGAGGGTTCTAGTTCTACTATGGAGACCACAGATGAGAATCTTGAGCCCAAGAAAAGGCCCAAGCTGAATCCTATGACTGAACAGTAGGAAACCATTGAATTAGTGGAAATCACTGACACTGAAATAGTGGTGGAAAGAAGCAAAGGCGTAGTTTCTTCAAGAGAAACACAACAACCATCAACCTCTAACACTCAGTTGATTGAGAGATAGATTAGTTTTCACATTTCTTCTTTCACCAGGCCAACAAATAAGGAAAAAGATATTAAGAGTAGGTACAAGGAGATCAAGATCAGAAATGAGAAGTTAAAGGCTGAAATATATGCCAAATACTTCAAGCACACACCAGTTAATTAGAGCAAGTTGATGTAAGATTTTGATATCAAAGGAGGAAAAATATAGGTGTCCTTTATGCAACCTACTGTTCAACAACCAAAAACATCTGTTGACTTCAGAAAAATTGATTTTGAATTGTTAGCTAGGGATGTTCACCCCATTGACCAGATAGAATTTCATAAACAGGCTGGAGATATTATCAACTCCACTCTGACAGGAAAGGCCATGGCTACACAAAAGCTGCAGAATTCACTAGACAACGTTATAGCCTAATACAAATTGGAAAAGGCCTCCACACAGGGCAAAGACAATAGGATCAAGTCATTGGAGGACTTGTTAATTGAGCTGGGCCATGATCCAAATGACATCAAAGGTGTTGAAAAGTTGATCAAGAAGAAGAATGGGGATATAGTAGCTCTTAAGAAACAACTAAAGCTGCCTCATTCAGAACACCCACAAACAAAAGAGCTCCTAGAGAGAAAAACAATTCATGAGGAAATGATGGACCTGGCACTTCAATTGAATGATCAGCTAAATGAAATGGAAAAGGAGTTGGATAGCTTGATACAGTTGAAACAAGCTACTCTTAAGACTACCCCTGCCACTGTTATCCTAACAGTTACTACTGCAGTACCTTCCACTTTGGCAACATCCTTAGCTCCTACAGCTCCAATGGCTACAACGCTGCTAGCTTCTACACCATCTACATCAACCACAGGGTCAAAAACAATAGGGTCAACAGGTGATGAGGCAAGAAAATTGGTCAAAGAAATGGAAGACATGTCCATTCAGACCACTGAAATGAACAAGCTCAAGGAATAGGTGACCAGCGTAGAGACTAAATACAAGCTTGCCAAAATTATGCATAAGGAAGAAGTGCAGAAAGCCACCAGGATGAATGAAAGAATAAAAAACTTGTAGAAGGAACTAACTTTGAAGGAACCCCTTGGACATGCTAAGGAACAATTGTGGGCCAATATCATTGACTTTGTCAATAATATTTGTTCATCCATCCAAGTAATTTTTTAGTAGATTGACTTAATAAAACAAGCTACAGAAACCATACAGAGAGTAAAACAAGAACTAGGAGACATGCTAGAGGAAGCTACAAGGATCATTCACTTCCTCAACTCCAAAAATAAGTATGAATTGTAGGAATTAGAGATACTTGAAAGAACATGTATAATACTGGAAGTAAAAAGGGTCCTCACCAAGAGGAATTCAATGTTAAACCTTGAAGATAAGTGCCAAACCATGCAACTGGCTATAGACAGATTTATGGTTAAGTTTGAAGTTTCGAGGCAAAATGGTATGCCCAATCCCTTGGTAATGAATGAAAAGTTAATGACACGAGAGGAATACAACAGAAGAATCAGAGAAATGGCCAGAGATCAATTCAACACTTCATCCATGAAGAGGGTGCCTATTGGCAAGGTCTTATACCAAAATTTTGAGAATGTGTTTACCTACAGCATGAGGTAAAACGAATTTTCGTGAATAAGCCTACTTCTACCATGTACAAAGAGGCAAATGAGATTTACAAGAACATGACAAATATCCAATTACCAAATGTTGAAACATGGGAGAAATTAAATGATTTAATGTAGAAATACACAGTCAAAATATAAAAATCTACAGTAAGATTGAAAAGCACAGTAAAAGGATACATGATAGGCCACCCAGATGAATTTGTATCAGTTGAAAGGTCAAAGGTCAAAGTAAATAGAACATCCAACATGAATACCAAATAGAAAAGCAAAGATTAAAATGAAAAATATCAAAGATTAAAGACAACACAACCTAATAAACAGGGACAGCAAACAATAGTTCAATAACTATCTCTATCTTCTTGCATGAAGATATTTCTTTCTCCTAGATTAGTTCCCAAGACAATTTGGGATATTTTGTAAATTAATTTTGTATAAATACTTCATAAATTCAAATTATTGAGTGTGGGTTGTTATACATTTGTAAAGTTATTTTGATCATAAACCTAAGGGATATTGTACCAATTTTTCAATTCAGTAGACTGGACCAAGTAATAAAGAGATTACATTACAGGATTCATGTGTTGAGCTATTACAGTGAAGTACTTTCTTTGTCAAATTTTTTGTTTTATTATGATTTCACAAACTTAAATGTTACCTAAAGTTGAATGAATTAACTAGAAATTTATCTCAGAATTTGTTTAAGTACACTTTTTTTTTAATAGATGATCATTTACATGTTTTCTTCTGATATCTGGATCTGAGAATCCTTAATTTCTCTCCCATACCGGTTGACCCATTTCACTTTCTTCATAATCTGGCATAAGGAACCCTTAATTGCTCCTTGGATCCGATTGAAAACCACTTCACCATGCAGCCTTGAGATCTGAAGTAATTCTACTACCTTGACCTATAGACACTATTTTTAGAACTTAATCCAGTCCTGTTTTCCTGACATTCGACCCTATAGCCCAACGGTAAATGACACCCCTCTTTTCATCTAAGTAAGTGATCCCACCACCAAATCCAAATCAAAATCCAAGTACAATCATAACTTGCCTAAAATCACATAACTAAACAAAGTTAAATAAAAAAGAGAGAGCCCTCTCTGAGAATTACGAAGGCTAGATCCTAATCTCCAAAGTTGGTTTGTGGTTACCTCTAATCATTTCTTTCTCAAACACTCTAGAGAAATATTGGAGTGATAATAGTTGCAATATGGACATATGTATACCATTTATTAAATGGTTTGAAAACTATATTAAAACCAAAATTGGACTTCAAAACCATCTTAAAGAAAAATTGGGAGTCCATGGGTTTTGAACCCAAAACCTCCACAATAATAAGTAACTTAATATGACTATGCCAACCATTGTGCCAAACACACAATTTTTATTACTCACCCTCACACTATGTTATAAAATGTCATTCAAATGGTTCAAAGGGAACAGTGGAGAATACATGAGAGATGAGGGGGCATTCATGACAATTAAGACATGAATCTCAAGATGATTATAGGAATATTGTTAGAGCATATGTTAGGGAATATTTCAAATAATATTTTCTATGAGGAATATTTAAGATTCCTTGGGGAAATTTTTTGAAGGTGTCATAAATATGTCGAGTTTATACTCACTTGAAACAGTTTTTCACAAGGAATGCAATGGTATGATCAATTTCTTCATCTAAGCAGCTAAATTTCAGTCAACCCATAGAAGAGAAAATTTGAGGAATCTTTAAGATTATTGGGTAGACCAGATTTGAATGAGTCAGAAAGGGGTTATTCTTATAGTCACATTGCATGGTTTTTCGCAAGGAATGCGATGTTACAAGTAGTTCCTTCATATGACTAGTTGATTTTCAAGTTATCCCTGGACTTAGAGGTATAATATCCATTGTTTCTATGTCTTCATTTGATTTTTGTTGAGATTATGTTTTGATTACAAGCTCCATGTATGCCACATTGTGAGAGGTTCTTTGTATTATAATTTATATGAGAGATTTCTATTTTTTCATACTGAAGCATAGGTTTTATCAATGACAATTCTTATAGCAAAACCTCTCCTCAGAGAGATACATGCCACTCTAGTTAAGGGAGTTATTCCTTGTAATGACAAATATTGCATCATGTACTCATCATCTTCCTGGAACAGCTAATGAAGTGGCATCCCCACTCTTAACACTAGGCTCAGAGACATAGTCCACAGTAGACAAACTTTGTTATCATTGTTGAGCCCAAGTATTTCAGCAAGGATGTTGCAACTCCTAGGGCTACAAAATTTACTTTATCAAGCCAATGTTTCGTACAAACTTGGAGGTGAAAGATGCATCATTCTACTCATGTCACTTCTCAACTAGGTCACTTAACCATTAGGGTTCTAGACTAGTCCTCTACTGACTAAAAGAATTCTGACTACTGACAGTGAATATAAAGCTAGTTCTAATGCAAGAAAGTGAATGCTTGTCTATTCAGGAAATGAAAGATGCCAAATGGTAAATACTATGTAATGCCATAAATTATCTAGCTATGGAATGACACGAATCACTTTGCAAAAAGGAAACTATGCTAATCTTGTAATTGATCCTCTAACTATTAGGACTGCTTAGAAATGGAAAGTTACTCTATCATCTCATAATTCACACATGCATGCATTAACTATCTCATTTACATCTACCAAGAAGAAGAGTCTTTAAGTGCTAACTTTAGAAATATAAATGCTAATGTTATCTATTCTTGTAGGATGGAAAGGAATGGGAAGGCTAGTCTATATGGCACTCATGGGCATGGAATCCAAGTTGAGGGTTTAACGTACTCCTATACTAGGCTATCCTATCATTTCTGGTGAAAGCAAGGTCAAAACAGGGTCAAAATAGGCTTCTATAGGAGATCATGTAGTTGCTATAGGAAGCTACTACAAGATGTCCTAATCTCCTGCAAGATGTCCTGAACTGCTACAGGAAGTTAGCTAAATGGTTTTGGAGGGCAAGAATAGTGAGATGTGGTGTTGGAGGGGTGTATGAAAGTTGTAGAAGGTGTAGGGAAGATGTACATTGCCTAAGGCTAAGCCCAACACTCCAAGGAGGTTGGCTCTGCCTAAGGTGGTTGCTCACAGTGGTTGGGAAATAGAGGTTCAGTCTATGTTGGTATGCCTTGCTAGAAGGTGGAGATGAATTAGGTGAAGATGGTTTGACGAGTCCCTTACTGTAGATCAACCCTCTTAGTCAATTCAGTGCTGGTGATGAGCACCAGTATTGCAGCAAGGATGTTGCGACTCCTGGGGCTACCAAATTTACTTTATCAACCCAGGGTTCATACAAACTTGAAGGTGACAATGTTGTATACACAAGAAGATGCGATGGGTCATTGGAGGACATGCTAATTTAGCTGGGCCATGATCCAAATGAAATCAAGGCTATTGAAAAGTTGATCAAGAAGAAGAATGGGGATATAGCAGCTCTTAAGAAACAACTAAACCTGCCTCATTCAGAACACCCACAAACAAAAGAGGTCCTAGAGAGAAAAATAATTCACAAGGAAATGATGGACCTGGTGCTTCAATTGAATGATCAGTTAAATGAAATGGAAAAGGAGTTGGACAACTTGATACAGTTGAAACAAGATAATCTTGAGACTTCCCCTTCCACTATTATCCCAGTAGTTACTACTGTAGTACTTTCCAGTTTGGCAACATCCTTAGCTCCTATAGCTCCAATGGCTACAACACTGCTAGCGTCTACACCGTCTACATCAAACACAAGGTAAAAAAAAATAGGGTCAATAGGTGATGAGGCAAGAAAGTTGGTCAAAGCAATGGAAGACATGTCTGTTCAGACCACTGAAATGAACAAGCTCAAGGAATAGGTGACCAATGTAAAGACTAACTAAAAGCTTGCCTAGATTATGCACAAGGAAGAAGCACAGAAAGCCATTAGGATGAATGAAAGAATAAAAGACTTGGAGAAGAAAATTAACTTTGAAGGAACTGCTTGGACAGGCTAAGGAACAATTGTGGGCCAATATCATTGACTCTGTCAATGATATTTGGCCATCCATCTAAGTAATTTTTGAGTAGATTGACTTAATAAAATAGGCTACAGAAGCCATACAAAGAGTAAAAGAAGAACTGGGAGACATGCTAGAGGAAGCTACAAGGATCATTCACTTCCTCAACTCCAAAAATAGGTATGAATTGTAGGAATTAGAGATACCTGATAGAACATGTATAATACTAGAAGTAAAAAGGGTCCTCACCAAGAGGAATTTAATGCTAAACCTTGAAGATGAGTGCCAGACCATGCTACTAGTTATAGACAGATTTATGGTTAAGTTTGAAGTTTTGAGGCAAAATGGTATGCCCAATCCCTTGGTAATAAATGACAAGTTAATGACACGGGAGGACTACAACAAAAAAATTAGAGAAGTGGCCAGAGATCAAGTGAATACTTCATCCATGAAGAGGGTGCCTACTGGCAAGGTCTTATACCAAACTTTTGAAAATTTGTTTTACCTACAACATGAGGCAAAACAATTTTTTGTGAGTAAGCCTACTTTTACCATGTACACAGAGGCAAATGAGATTTACAAGAACATGATAAATATCCAATTACCAGATGCTGAAACATGGGAGAAATTAAATGATTTAATGTAGAAATACATAGTTAAAATGTAAAAATCTACAGTAAGATTGAAAAGCACAGTAAAAGGATAAATGATAGGCCACCTAGATGAATGTGTATCAGTTGAAAGTTTAGAGTATATAGAACATCCAGCGTGAATTCCAAACAAAAAGTAGAGATTAAAAGGCAAAATATCAAAGATTAAAGACAAAACAGCCTAATAAATAGGGACATCAAACAGTAGTTTAATAGTTGTCTCTATCTTCTTGCATGAAGATATTTCTTTCTCCTAGATTAGTTCGCAAGACTATTTGGGATATTTTGTAAAATAATTTTGTATAAATACTTCATAAATTCGAAGTATTGAGTTTGGATTGCTATACATTTGTAAAGTTATTTTGATCATAAACCTAAGGGATATTGTACCAATTTTTCAAGTCAACAGACTGGACCAAGTAATAAAGAGATTGCATTGTAGGATTCATGTGTTGAGCTATTATAGTGAAGTATTTTCTTTGTCAAATTTGTTATTTTATTATGTTTTCACAAACATAAATGTTATCTAAAGTTGAATGAATTAACTAGAAAATTTTGTCAGAATTTGTTTAAGTACACTTTGTTTTGAATAGTTGATCATTTACATGTTTTCTTCTGATATCCAGATCTGAGAATCCTTAAGTGCTCTCCCATCCCGGTTGACCTATTTCAATTTCTTCATAATCCGGCCTAAGGAACCATTAATTGCTCCTTGGATCCAATTGAAAACCACTTCACCATGTAGCCTTGATATCTGAAGTAACTCTGCTACCTTGCCTTGTAGACACTATTTTTAGAACTTAATCTAGTCCTGTTTTCCTGACATTCGACCCCATAGCCCAATGGTAAAAGACACCCCTCCTTTCATTTAAGTTAGTGATCCCACGACCAAATCCAACTCAAAACCCAAGTACAACCATAACTAGCCTAAAATCACGTAACTAAACAAACTTAAATAAAAGAGAGAGAGCCCTCTCTGAGAATTAGGAAGGCTAGATCCTAATCTCCAAAGTTGGTTTGTGGTTACCTTTATTCATTTCTTTCTCAAACACTCTAGAGAAATATCAGAGTGATAATAGTTACAATATGGACATATCTATACCATATATTATATGGTTTGAAAACTATATTAAAACCAAAATTGGACTTCAAAACCATCTTAAAGAAAAATTGGGAGTTCATGGGTTTTGAACCCAAAACCTCCACAATAATAAGTAACTTAATATGACTATGCCAACCATTGTCCCAAACACATACTTTTTCTTACCCACCCTCACACTATGTTATAAAATGTCATTCAAATGGTTCAAATGGAACCATGGAGAATACATGAGAGATGAGGGCACATTCATGACAATTAAGACATGAATCTCAAGATGATTATAGGAATATCGTTAGAGAATATGTTAGGGAATATTTCAAATAATATTTTCTATGAGGAATCTTTAGGATTCCTTGGGGAAATTTTTTGAAGGTGTCATAAATATGTCAAGTTTATACTCATTTGAACTAGTTTTTCATAAGGAATGCAATGGTGTGATCAATTTCTTCATCTGAGTAGCTAAATTTTAGTCAACTCATAGAACAAAATATTTGAGGAATCTTTGAGATTATTGGGTAGACCAGATTTGAATGAGTCAGAAAGGGGTTACGTTTATAGTCACATTGCATGGTTTTTCGCAAGGAATGTGATCTTGTAGGCAATTCCTTCATATGACTAGTTAATTTTCAGGCTATCCCCAGACTTAGAGGTATAATATGCATTTTTCTATGTCTTAATTTGATTTTTTTTGAGATTATGTTTTGATTACAAGCTCCATGTATGCCACATTGTGAGAGGTTCTTTGTATGCCACTTTATGTGAGAGATTTCTATTTTTCCATACTGAAGGAGAGGTTTTATCAATGACAATTCTTATACCAAAACCTGTCCTCGGAGAGAGACATGCCACTCTAGTTAAGGGAGTTATTCCTTGTATTGGCAAATATTGCATCATGTACTCATCATCTTCCTGCAACAACTAATGAAGTGGCATCCCCACTCTTGACACTGGGCCAAGAGACCTAATCCATAGTAGACAAACTTAGTTATCATTGATGAGCCTCAGTATTTCAACAAGGATGTTGCAACTCCTAGGGCTACCAACTTTACTTTATCAACCCGGGGTTTCATACAAACTTGGAGGTGACAGATGCATCATTCTACTCATGTCACTTCTCAACTAGGGTGCTTAACCATTAGGGTTCCAGACCAGTCCTCTATTGACTAAAAGGAGTCTGACTACTAATAGTGAATATAAAGCTATTTCTAATGCAGGAAAGTGAATGCTTGTCTACTCAAGAAATAAAAGATGCCAAATGGTAAATGCTATGTAATGCCACAAGTCATCTAGCTATGAAATGTCACAAATCACTTTGGAGGAAGGAAACTATGTTAATCTTGTAATTGATCATCCAACTATTAGCACTGCTTAGAAATGGAAAGTTACTCTATCATCTCATAATTCACACATGCATGCATTAACTATCTCATTTACATCTACGAAGAAGAAGAGCCTTTAAGTGCTAACTTCAGAAATATAAATGCTAATGTTATCTATTCTTGTAGGAGGGAAAGGAATGGGGAGGCTAGTCTAGATGGCACTCGTAGGCATGGAATCCAAGCTGAGGGTTTAACCTACTCCTATACCAGGCTATCCTATCATTTCTAGTGAAAACAGGGTCAAAACAGGGTCAAAATAGGCTTCTATAGGAGATCATGTAGCTGCTACAAGAAACTGCTACAGGAAGTCCTAATCTCCTACAAGATGTCCTAAACTGCTACAGGAAGTTAGCTAAATGGTTTTGGAGGGCAAGAATAGTGAGATGTGGTGTTGGAGGGGTATATGACAGTTGTAGAAGGTGTAGGGAAGGTGTACATTGCGTAAGGCTAAGCCCAACAGTCTAAGGAGGTTGGATTTGCCTAAGGTGGCTACTCACGGTGGTTGGGAAATAGAGGTTCAAACTATGTTGGTATGCCTTGCTAGAAGGTGGAGATGACTTAGGTGAAGATGGTTGGATGAGTCCCTTCCTGCAGATCAACAATCCCTGCAACAAAACATGTTTCTCTTTTCATTTATGCATCACTACATGTCCACATGAAAAGATGAATTGAATTTTAGGAAGTTGATCTATCTACTGTTAAGGACTAGATCTATGATATGGACTTCTTTTTAAGCTACAACAAACTTAAGAAATAAGATAACAACTGTAGGTGCTTCCAAGATATCATAAACAATTATTTAGCTAAGAATGAAACCTAATTTATGTAATGATCAAAAGACAACTCTATTTTTGGGACTATGAGAGTGGGGTCGTCTAGTCATGATCCCATGAAGAGATGATGTAGGGGCAACTATCACCAAATTTGCTTGTATAATTTCTCCACTAAACTGCAAAACTAATCTACCTCTTCAAACTAATGGAAACATGGTTGAAAAACAATTCCAGTACTTTTTAAGCTAAAAAAAAGAAATTATCAAGCTAAGAATAAAACTACAAAAAGACGAAGTTCTACTACTAGGGTTGGGCCCTAACCCAAGAGCTTCAACCCTCTCAGTCAACTCAGTGTTGGTGATGAGCACCAATATTGCAGCAAGAATGCTACAACTCCTGGTGCTACCAAATTTACTTTATCAACGTGAGGTTCGTACAAACTTGAACATGACAGTGTTGTATACACAAGCAGATGTGATGGGTCCACTCTTTGTCACTTCTAAGCTGGTGATAGACCACTATGGTTTTTTAAACTAGCCTTCTATTGATTTAGAATAAGCTTGATTACCAATGAGGAAAGGGGAAATTTGCACTAACTGGAACATTGTCTACTGTAGTAAGGAAAGACTGAAATCAAATTCCTAAACACACCATTCATCTAAATAAATGCTAAGAGACTTTGCTTCAAAATAATTTTAGGTTAAAATTTGTATAATCCTATTGTCCTAGGCATGCAATCTGAAATAACCAAACACTCTATCATTGTGCATGTAAGTGAACACAATATTTTTTTTCCTTTTTGTCTTTTTGTGTGAAAATGTGAATGTTAAATCCTCTTGGTGATGTGGAAGATGGGTTGGAGATGGTGGTGGAAGTTCATATGGCTTAGGAGGCAAGTAGGGGTCTTATTCTTTCTTCCTAAATGCTTTTTCCACAATTCAACCTCAAAACAGGCCACTACATGTTTTCTTACAGCACGTCCTAACGCCTCCTCAGTATGTCCTAATGCTCTTATAGGATTCCCCATATTCCTACATGAGCCAGCCGAGAGCAATAGGAGTGATTTGGAAGGTGGTGTAGGGCTTAGGGAAGGTGAATGATGGGAGAAATAAGGCAAGGGAGTCGCTAGGACTCATTCAGAGCTTCAAAACAGAGTTTGTAAGATGGTTGGATTTGCTCAAAAACCTTGGAAAGTTGTTCTTGTGGAATGATGAATTGGGTGAGGGACTTAGTGGCTTTTGATGATCATGGATGGATGAGGTTAGGTTGGGGTTGCTGGTCATGAGATCTCCCTACACTGTTGAAACTCCTCCACTGCATCAATCACTAGTATTCATCCATGAATCATGTCATATAAGAAAGATTTTCAATCAACTAAGAAAAAATAATTCCATTATCTAGTTGCTTATCATAAATGGCTGAATATATCATAAATGGCATTTAATCCTATCTTGAAAACTGAAAAAAAATGTTGACCTATGTAGCAGAAAACACTAAATTCCAAGAGAAATTAGAATTCTGTCTTTTTGGGCTACATATGATTTCTTTTGTCAAACCATGGTCCCTGAAGGGAGGAGTGAGGCCAAAGATACCTACTATCATCTCTTTGGTGTTCCTTTATCTTCCTAAGCTACTGCTAGAGAAATGCACAAATGCTAACAAACTAATCAAATCCACAACTACTTGCAACGAAATAATGCTAAAACCAATTCGACCATTAATCTATGAAATCAACTAAACATACAAATACAAGAAGAGGAGCCTTTGCTACAAGGTTCGGGACCTAGCCCAAGAGCTTCAGCCCTCTAATTTAACTTAGTGTTGGATTAAGGAAATTCTCATTCTCATTATCATATCAAAAGATTAGATAACAATGTCTTCCACAAGTCTTGAACTCGAAAATTCTTAGTGCTCTTACATAAAAAATCCAAGTTCTCATGAGGCTCTAGGCCTCCTTATTTATACAACTAAAGTATTTGAAAACTTCCTTAAATCTGCGGAGGCTTGGCTCCCAAACTCAAGATGAACTAGCTCTTTAACTATCATTGGCTCGTCTGCCTTTTGATATTCATGACTCGACTGCTTGCATCTCCAAGATAGTGTGATTTTATGGAGGAATATTTGAATGAGAGAGGATTAAATGAGGAGGATCTATTTCCTACAATCTCTCCTCCTTTTCTCACTCGAGTTTTTGCCCTTAATTAGACAAAATTGCCATGATTTTCTCTCAAAAACCTGCAATCAATGCACATTAGTCCAATAGACACAACATCTCACTTTTACTCATCTCATTAAGCAAAATATTATCAAAATATGTAAGGAATTATGAGAAGAGTTTATTTTAATAATCTTGGAGGTGTATTAAGGTCCATATAGTTACCCAATGATGAGGCTCATCAGCTGGATCAAAACAAAATTTCTCATTATCATAAAAATCTCAAGTACATCATAACAATAACAATCAAAATGTTTTAGCTGAAAATGGCATCATGGCTACAACAAAAAATTGAATCCTAATGAGTTCCTTGGCTCTCTTATTTATAAAAATTGGAGCTACCAACTTCTCCCTATAAAATAGGGATGCTTCGCTCCCTAACTCAAGAATAACTTTCCCTTCACTGTCACTAGCTTAGCTTCCAATGGAATCAACTTTCTTGGCTGCAAGTGACACTGAGATGATGAGATATGGTGGAGGAATCTTTGAATGATTTGAGGAGTTAAGGAGGGAGACCAAATCCTAAAATCTCTCTTGCATTCCTACTCCAAGTTATTTCACTTTAGTCAACCCAAAACTACTCCAATTCCTGCATTTAACACACATTAGGCCACCTGACATAGTAACTCACCTTTACCCTTCTCACTAAGCAAAATATGTAAATAAATGTGAGAAAATTCAAATTAATATGTTGGAGAGTGGCACTGTGACCCATATTACTTACCTATTGATGAGCCTCATCATGACCCAATACTGAAATTGTTACTCATCCTATGAGCAACCTAGTCATCTATATCCATATCTTTCATAGCCTTGGTGGCCTTTCTAACATCCCAGGATTCCGTGGATGGTGTCTCTTCTTGAGGATAGAACCCTGCATTTTTATCTATCTCTTCCTACTTCTTTATTTCCTCTTCTTCCTTCCTACCTTCCATCAAACCCAAAAACAAAGGTGGATTGAGCTTCAGTCCAATCCAATTGATATTCAATATTTGAATGGCCTTCTTATATAGGGCTGTCATTTCCAATGCATTTCTCAACCTCTCAAGAGAGTGATACCCCCTTATTCGGATATTGTGTGATAGGTTATTTCATCTCCTTTAACATGCTTGTTGGCTCTCATTCCCCAACAATCTTAAAGTGTTCTCAAAATGGGAGATGGCCTATTCTTCGGTAGCTAGGTATCTTGGTGCAAATTTAGCATCATTGGAGATGATGTTGTGGCTGCTAATAACACCCATGGAATTTATTTGTCCTATTGTAGAGGGGCTCTCTTTCCTGTTTTTCTACTATTCTCTTCACCTTCTCATGAATCATCCATGATGCAAGGGCCATCAGCTACAAGTCCTCCAACTTCACATTAGGATCCCACACATTCAATTATGTTAAGGCAAGGTTGTGAAGGTAGAATTAGGATAATTTGGCCTTGTCTTCAAGGGTTCTCTTGTCACATAGCTCGATGAATTTCCTATAATCTTGGAATGGCATGGTCCCTTATTGTGCCAATTTCTTGATTTGAAACTGCATCCAATCATCTTTGAGATGTACTGCATATCATTTGGATGATAGCCTGCATTAAAGTGCCTCCATGGAGGGGCTTTCCATGGTGGACAATTGGCTCTCCTTTTCTTGCAACTTCCTCCTGATCCATTTGTTTTCTTCCTACACTTTTGTTCTTATGGTGTGTTCTCTATCTCTCAATTCACTCAACTCCCTACCAATCTCTAGGATTTTTTTCTTCCATATGGCCTCATTCAGAACACCCACAAACAAAAGAGGTCCTAGAGAGCAAAACAATTCACGAGGAAATGATGGACCTCATGCTTCAATTGAATGATCAGTTAAGTGAATGGAAAAGGAGTTGGACAGCTTGACACAGTTGAAACAAGCTACTCTTGAGACTGCCCCTACCACTGTTATCCCAATAGTATCTACTGTAGTACCTTCCACTTTGGCAGCATCATTAGCTCCTACAGCTACAATGGCTACAACATTGCCATCTTCTACACTATCTACATCAGACACGGGGTCAATAGGTGATGAGGCAAGCAAGTTGGTCAAAGCAATGGAAGACATGTTCATTCAGACAACTGAAATAAACAAGCTCAAGGAATAGGTGACCAATGTAGAGAATAACTACAAGCTTGCCCAGATTATGCACAAGGAAGAAGTGTAGAAAGCCACCAGGATAAATGAAAGAATAAAAAGCTTGGAGAAGGTATTAACATTGAATGAACCCCTTGGGCAGGATAAGGAACAACTGTGGGCCAATATCATTGACTCTGCCAATGAATTTTGGCCATCCATCTAAGTAATTTTTGAGTAGATTGACTTAATAAAATAGGCTATAGAAGCCATACAGAGAGTAAAAGAAGAACTGGGAGACATGCCAGAGGAAGTTGCAAGGATCATTCACTTCCTCAACTCCAAAAATAAGTATGAATTGTAGGAATTAGAGATACCTAACAGAACAGGTATAATACTGGAAGTAAAAAGGGTTCTCACAAAGAGGAATTTAATGTTAAACCTTAAAGATAAGTGCCAAACCATGCAACTGGCTATAGACAAATTTATTGTTAATTTTGAAGTTTTGAGGCAAAATGGTATGCCTAATCCCTTGGTAATAAATGACAAGTTAATGGCACGAGAGGACTACAACATAAAAATCAGATAAGTTTCCAGAGATCAAGTGAACACTTCATCCATGAAGAGGGTGCCTACTAGCAAGGTCTTATACCAAACTTTTGAGAATTTGTTTTACCTACAGCATGATGTAAAACAACTTTTCATGAATCAACCTACTTTTACCATGTACATGGAGGCAAATGAGATTTATAAGAACATGATAAATACCCAATTACCAGATGCTGAAACATGGGAGAAATTAAATGATTTAATGTAGAAATACATAGTCAAAATGTAAAAATCTACAGTAAGATTGAAAAGCATAGTAAAAGGATAAATGATAGGCCACCCAGATGAATATGTATCAATTGAAAGGTCAAAGTAAATAGAACATCCAGCGTGAATACCAAACAGAAAAGTAGAGATTAAAAGGCAAAATATCAAAGATTAAAGACAACACAGCCTAATAAATAGGGACAACAAACAATAGTTCAATAGCTGTCTCTATCTTAATGCATGAAGACATTTCTTTCTCGTAGATTAGTTCCCACGACAATTTGGGATATTTTGTAAATTAATTTTGTATAAATACTTCATAAATTCGAAGTATTGAGTGTGGATTGCTATACATTTGTAAAGTTACTTTGATCATAAACCTAAGGGATATTGTACCAATTTTTCAAGTCAGCAGACTAGACCAAGTAATAAAGAGATTATATTACAAGATTCATGTGTTGAGCTATTACAGTGAAGTATTTTCTTTGTAAAATTTGTTATTTTATTGTGTTTTCAAAAACTTAAATATTATTGAAAGTTGAATGAATTAACTAGAAATTTATCTTAGAATTTGTTTAAGTACACTCTGTTTTGAACAGTTGATCATTTACATGTTTTCTTCTGATATCTGGACTGAGAATCCTTAATTGCTCTCCCATCCCAGTTGACCTGTTTCACTTTCTTCATAATCTGGCCTAAGGAACCCTTAGTTTCTCCTTGGATCTGATTGAAAACCACTTCACCATGTAGCCTTGAGATCTTAAATATTTCTACTACCTTGCCCTGTAGGCATTGTTTTTATAACTTAATCCAGTCATATTTTCCTAACATTCGACCCCATAGCCCAATGGTAAAAGACACCCCTATTTTAATCTAAGTAAGTGATCCCACCACCAAATCCAAATCAAAACCCAAGTACATTCATAACTAGCCTAAAATCACATAACTAAACAATTTTAAATAAAAAAGACAGAGCCCTCCCTGAGAATTAGGTAGGCTAGATCCTAATCTCCAAAGTTGGTTTGTGGTTACCTCTAATCATTTCTTTCTCAAACGCTCTAGATAAATATTGGAGTGATAATAGTTACAATATGGACATATGTATACCATATATCATATGGTTTGAAAACTATATTAAAACCAAAATTGGACTTCAAAATCATCTTAAAGAAAAATTGGGAGTCCATGGGTTTTGAACCCAAAACCTCCCCAATAATAAGTAACTTAATATGACTATGCCAACCATTGTGCCAAACACACACTTTTTCTTACTCACCCTCACACTATGTTATAAAATGTCATTCAAATGGTTCAAAGGGAACCCTGGAGAATACATGAGAGATGAGGGCACATTCATGACAATTAAGACATGAATCTCAAGATGATTATAGGAATATTGTTAGAGCATATGTTAGGGAATATTTCAAATCATATTTTCTATGAGGAATCTTTAAGATTCCTTGGGGAAATTTTTTTAAGGTTTCGTAAATATGTCGAGTTTATACTCATTTGAACCAGTTTTTCACAAGGAATGCAATGGTATGATCAATTTCTTCATCTGAGCAGCTAAATTTTAGTCAACCAATAGAAAGGAATATTTGAGGAATCTTTGAAATTATTGGGTAGACCAGATTTGAATGAGTCAGAAAGGGGTTACGTTTATAGTCACATTGCATCATTTTTTGCAAGGAATGTGATGTTGCAGGCAGCTCCTTCATATGTTTAGCTAATTTTTAGGCTGTCCCCAGACTTTGAGGTATAATATGCATTTTTTCTATGTCTTCATTTGATTTTTGTTGATATTATGTTTTGATTACAAGCTCCATGTATGCCACATTGTGAGAGGTTCTTTGTATGCCACTTTATGTGAGATATTTCTATTTTTTCATACCGAAGGAGAGGTTTTATCAATGACAATTCTAATAGCAAAACCTCTCCTCGAAGAGAGACATGCCACTCTAGTTAAGGGAGTTATTCCTTGTATTGACAAATATTACATCATGTACTCATCATCTTCCTGCAACAACTAATGAAGTGGCATCCGCACTCTTGACATTGGGCCTAGAGACATAGTCCACAGTAGACAAACTTAGTTATCATTGATGAGCCTCAGTATTTCAGCAAGGATGTTGCAACTCCTAGGGCTACCAACTTTACTTTATCAATCTGGGGTTTCGTACAAATTTGGAGGTGACAAATGCATCATTCCAATCGTGTCACTTCTCAACTAGGGTGCTTAACCATTAGGGTTCCAGACCAGTCCTCTATTGACTAAAAGGAGTCTAACTACTGATAGTGAATATAAAGCTAGTTCTAATGCAGGAAAGTGAATGCTTGTCTATTCAGGAAATGAAAGATGTCAAATGGTAAATTCTATGTAATTCCATAAATCATCTAGCTATGGAATGAAAAAAATCACTTTGCAGAAAGGAAACTATGCTAATCTTGTAATTGATCATCTAACTATTAGGACTGCTTAGAAATGGAAAGTTACTGTTACACAGCAATTTGTCATCGTCCCTGCTACCCCTCTCCCGTATCTTGGAGGACTCATTCCGAGACCTATGGGAAGTGACATGGCCTACAAACACTTGCATTACATTCCTCTGAACATGAGCTTTGTTTGCCCTGAAGACATCTCTTGCTAAAAAACCCTAAAAATAACTCTTTTTCCATTGGCGCAGTTCCATAGTGCAGCCCTCGTGCCAAAGGGGAAAATCCTCCAAAGAGGGTGCACCAATTGGCGCTCTTTCATAGATTCGCACTCGCGCCAACCATAATTAGAGGAGTTTTTTAATAAATAAACAGCAGAAGTTTCGTCTTAACAAATTCCTGGACTGATATCTATCTTGAGTTGGGCGGTTCGGCTATGGATTTTCATAGAGAGGAAGTGGTTTTCCACCTCTCATGGAAGCTTCCTTGATGATATGGCCAATCCCATGATTATTGGTTATGATCCCAACTCCCCTTCCTCCATCTATAAAAGCTTGTCAATTTTCCTTTGCAAGCTAGTTCCAAAGATTTAGAATTGCCAAATATCTAAGAGCTTCATGCTACAAGAGCCTTCTTGATTCCCATAAGGCCAAATCCAAGCAAGGAGATTATTTTCCAAGAACCAAAGAGAGAGGCTTGTCCTTGTTCCCGACAGGCTTTGCGAGACATGTGCTGCTGACTACCCACCAAAGGAGAATCCAGCGTCATAATAGTGGTTGTACTCCCCTTTGATTGATTATTAATGAACGACTATTGGTTATGGTTCCACTCTTATTATTATTTATGATGATGATGAGTTATGTCATTTCTGACTAACATATAGTTGCATATGCTGGATTGTATGCTTGTGTTTGTGTCATTTCTTGTATGTGCAGGTGCCATTCATGGATATCGTGAGGATTGTGATCTGCCGGAGCAGAGGAACGAGAGCATCACCCTCCTACAAACAATATCGTTGGAATCCAGGTAGGCCTTCAACACTGGTCTGTTAATTTGCAATTAGGAACTTGCACTATAGCATTTGATGATTGTTGCTAGACCCGGTCTGGGCTAGTAGGGATCACCTTTGTTCGCAGAGGGGATTTACCTCCTCAACAATTTGTCGACTCCACTGGGGAGCTTGTCTTGCCTTTTTGGTTGTTTCTTGATTTTTTTTCTTGCTTGGTCAGCCTTTTGGGTTGGGTTCTTTTGTTGTTTCTTGCTTCTTGGTTTACCTGGTTATCGTTGGCCTGGTTGTGGATTGCTTATTTTTCATTTTGGCACAGAAAACTTGACTCGCGTGCTTTTTTGTGTAACAGTCGCGCCAATTGGCGCTAGTTGTCAATATACCACTCACGCCAATCCTTAAAAGGCGCTAGTTTCGACCTCACAGTTGTGCCAGGCCTAGGAACTGCTAAAGTTTGCTTGATTTTAAGCCTTCTGAGCTTGGGCTTTGTTTTGGATACATTTTCTCGACTGCTTGAGTGTATTGGAGTCCTGTTTGACTGGTTTTAACCTTCATCCTTTGGTTGTTTGCAATTTTCTATCGATTCCAAGTTTCTAGCCCTAGGGCATCTAGTGGCTTTGTGTGTCGAGCCTTCCTTAGGATTTTTTGGTCTTTTATTAGTCCAGTCGACTTTCTAATTGCTCTCTTGTACTCATTTAGTGGTTGTTAATCATTTCATTGTGCTGTTTGAGTGACCTACCTCTTTTTCACTTGAATTCCACCTTGTTTTGCGTTGGGCCTAGATTACACGGCTCATTTGTGTCTTTGGGATTTTTCTCGGCTTTGAAGGACTGCTTTGTCAATTTAGGGATCAGATTGTGCTTGTATTGAGTGAAATTTGCTTGTTTTGCTTTATTATCATTTCTCAAAAATTGTTTAGTGCATCTTTCCCTTAACATTAAAAGAAAAATCTCTTTTCCTTTTCATTAGTTAATGTGAATTAGAGCTTGTCGTTGTTATTAGTGATTAGTGACTTTGAAGGAAAAGATTTTTAATTTCCATTAGCTACATTAGAGATGACGTTGGTTGTTTTATGATCATTTTGTTTGTGTGAAAGCTCTCAACTCTCTCATAGTTAGCATTTCATCGAATAAAATGATATATTGTGGCATATACTTGCATTTAGGAAATTTTGAGACATTACATACGGTAAGGCTTGAAAACTGAAACATAATCCAAGTTCAAATTTAAAATGAACTGAATGAATCTAACAACACATTGGAACATAATGCACACTATTTAGAGGTCTAGGCTAGAGATGTGCTCCGGCGTCATTAAACCTAGTCACTTTTGTTTCCACTCAAGGTTGGGTGATTCCTCCTTCTGTGACTCAATAGTGGTCTAGTATGAAATTGTGCTCCCACGTACCATCGAGTATATGGGGAGACCCCACTAGGTTATCATCCTTTATCCATAGGAAGTCGTGTCTACTGCCTTACAACCGGTAACACACCGAACATAGCATTCCGGAAGATTGACTGTCGTACGGAAAGTCCTTGGTTTGCATACGATTGCCAAGGTGTATATGTAGTTTCACGGATTGTCTAGTAAACCTTTGCCTAGTTCTCCAGAGTAGTCACTTTTTCTCCTTTTCGGACTCCCTAAAAGAAAAGGCTCATCTGAGCACTTGTCACTTTAGGCTCATTAAACATTCGAAGGTGACTAGAGTCATCTTTTTGTCCTTTTCTCGACTCTTTAAAGATGAAAAGGTCAAGTTATGTCCTTATGTCTTAAAATTTATTCGGCCACGTGCACATTTACCCTATTAGATCTTGTTTCTGTTAGCTTTAGTAGGGTTCTTTCTCATTAGTTTGCCTAGGATTTTTGAATCGAATCATCCTGGTGGAATCATCGATCCCATCTCCCATTCCAAGTGACCAAGGGTCTCCTTCTTTTGTTGCTCCTGAGACACTGGTTGGTAGTGGTACTCTCCCTGTTATTCCGAGTATCCAACTGCTAAACTCTTGCGCTCCAGAAGATGATTTTTACAATATCCATTGGAACCCTGTTTGGAAGCCTTCCTAAGAGGATATTCCTATTACTCCTCCTAGTGTTTTGGTCCCAATGTCTTCCTCTAATATGGATGACACATCCCCCATCGCGAGTGAAGCATCCGTTGTGACAAATGTTGAAACTCCTATCTTGGTGGAAACCCCACCCTTCAGTGTCACTCCTCTCAGTGTCATGCTGCCCTTACGCTATAGGGCTTTGAGGGATGTTATTGGTTCTAGGACCTCCTTTATGAGTGCTATGTGGGTTCACAAGGATCTCGCCCATGTTTAACTTTACTTTTCCTTTACCCTTGCTCCCGTAGTTCGTAAGAATAACAGAAATGATAGGCTTTGATTGATCGACTTCATTTATGGACTTGAAAAAGAACAAGTTTTGAGGAGCTGGGGCACACGGACACGGACGAATTAATAGCCCAACGACAACACCTACCAAGTCGCGTAAGGCTACTGCCCAGGTCACTCACCCAAGAAGAAAGGCTTCTTCAGTACCTATTGTTAGTGCCGTAACTGCATCCTCGATTGTGACCACTGTTGCTGGTCCATCCCCTGGTTCAGTAAATAGTGGCCAGTGGGTACCTACATCTGGATTTGTCAATCCTATGCTTGGTGCCCCACCTATTTCTGGTTCCATTACAGTAGGGGAGGCATACGATCAGTATTTGCAAGCTGTCCAGAATCCAGGCTCACAAGGTCCATTACATTATTATGATCCCATAGGGCATCACCTTTATCTTGGATCCTTGCCATCTCAGCCTGCGGTTGAGGTCTCAGTCCCGTTAGCTGTTAATTGGGGTACCTCTCGTTACGGTGGTGGCCAAGTACCCTCTGCAGATTTTCAAGGACCACCTTATCAAGGTCAGCCGTCTTACACGCAGCCTTCCTATGGGCAGTAGTATTATGGACAATCTTATCTAGGGAAACCTGGAGACCCACAAGGACAACCCTTTTAGGGACAACCTTTGGCCTATGGTGGTCCATCTTTTACTTATCTTGGTCAACCCTCTCGAAATCTAGGACAACCTTATATGCAACAAGGACAACATGGGATCCAGCAGGGATACCCTTTTGTGTAAGGTGGTCATCCTTACGTACAGCAAGGCCAACCCACTGTCCAATTTGGCCAACCATCTGGACAAGTTGGTCAACCACAGATTCAATCAGGCCAACCAACTGTCCAGTCCACTCAGCCATCTGGTCCATCAGGACAACCCTCGGTTGTGCAAGTACAAACCAACACCCAGTAGGCTCAACCTTCTGGGCAGATGGGCCAATCTCAATCTCAACTAGGACAACCTTCTGGCCAGGTGGCTCAACCCCAATCCTCTCGAGGACATCTCTCTGGGCCTGCTCAACTGGGCATGCAAATGGTTGTTTCTTCCCAAGCTCCACCCAGTTTTCAGCCCCAGACCCAAGCTGGTCTTCAAATGAAAGTTGGGTTTCAATCTCAACCTCCTTATCAAACACAACCTGGCCCCCACGCTCAATATGGAGCCCAACAACCTTATGGTTTCCAATAATCCCAGGGGAAAGCTCAGTTTGCCCCGTACCAAAATTATCAACAAATGCAGGTGAGTCCTTATCAGAATTACTAGCAACCGTATGTTTCTCTTGCAGGTCAAGTTGGTAATCAATGGAATGTTGGGGGGAAAATCCAGGGTCAGTCGTCCAGTTATGGCTACAACCCCTATGGAAAAAATCCCTACGAACAGAACCCCTATTGGCCAGGTCCGTCTGGACAAAATCAATGGGGGCAACCAAAAACTGGTTGGAACCCTGGTGCTACCCCTTACCCTCGGCCACAGATGTCCTTTAATCCTCAGTTACCCTTCTTAGCAACATTAGAACTGCCAGATGTGTCTAAACTGACTAATGTCCTATTCTTCATAATCCGTACTGGCCAACAGTTCCTACTAAGATTCTCGGTGATTGTCCCAAATTCGATGGCAAAGCTGGAGAAGACCCCCAAGCCCACGTTATGACTTATCATCTCTGGTGTTCGTCAAATTAGTGGCTTGAAGATTTAGTCCAACTCCACCTTTTTCAAAGGACTCTCACCGACTCTGCTGCTAAGTGGTATATTGAGCTAGCTCGCGGATCTTTTCAAGATGTTAACTCGTTGGTGATGGAATTTTTAACTCATTTTCAGTTTCCAATTCGGTATGAGAGAGGTACACATCTCCTCACGTCCCTTAAATAGGATACGGCCATGCACATCTCCAATCATATACATGAATGGAGACAGCATCGGCGTTTGATTAAATTTTGGATTCCCGATGAGCTCCTGACCGATTGGTTTACAACCTCCTTTGTCCCTGTGATTGCATGGGACATTGCTATGGGGGCATGTGTAACTGAATAGTAGGCTATTGCGCGTGCTCAGTACCTTGACTTGGTTTATTTCCAACCTGGTACACTATATGATTATTTGTGTGATGCCCTGAGGCCCGGAACTTCCAAAGCTCCGCCAAAGCCATATGTTGATGGTGTCATTGGATCTGTAAATCCGTCCTCTAAGAAATCTTCTGTGAACCCTGGGAAGCAAAAGTTGAATGATTCGAATGAAAATACTTCTCAGGCTGTGTGTAATTCTGGTAATACTTCTGAGGTTAACGTCGTCTACTCCACCACAACGGATAAAGCCTCGAAAGGAAACAAGAAGGGAAAAGGGAAAAATAAAGCCGATCAACCTAAGCAGGATTCCCCTAAACCTCAACTCGAGGAAGGATCCAAACGCAAACCCAAGTATCCTTGTCTTATCTGCGATGAGGATCACTACACCAAAGACTGCCCAAGGCGGTCTGAAGTTAGTCGCTTGTTGAATGGTGCTCCTGGGACTCCTGCGGTGCTGAAAGAACCTTTCCCCTCGCAGCAAACGCAAATGGTGGCTGCCCCATCCCAATCCTCTTCTCCCTTTAGTTCTCAAGTGTTCATGGCTGGAACGATTCCCATTCACATTAGTACTCGAGCAAAAGAATATCCGTCGCCTGCCAGGAAAGAGCTTGAGGTCCCCTCAAGCACTCCTTCACCCAGTTCTGGTCCGCTCCATATCGAGAGACCGAACACTCAGACGCCCATTCGACCCCCTCCTAAAGGTGTACTCCGGAGATCTTCTTACAACCCTAATGCTTATGCTGCTCAACACTACAACATCGTTGAGGACTTAGCCCAGGCTGCATCAGCTATGACCGCTCTAGAAGTTCTCTAGAGCTGCCCCTCCCAGAGAAATTCCTTGATATCGACCATCGGTAGCATCGACCCGCCGACTCGGATTTGATCACTTTTGATCGCGAAAGCCATGTATCGAGACTGCCTCACCAAATTGCCTTCCTTATCCAGGTCATCATCAACTCTAAAACGATTCATCGTACAGTCATTGATGAAGGCGCTTCAACTTGCATTATGTTTGTTTCTTGTTGGAAGGCTATTGGTTCTCTGACCTTGAGTTAGTCTCCTACAACCTTGGAAGCCTTTGGTGGGAGAGAGTCTTGCCCTTATGGTATCCTCCAACATTTGCCTATTACTTTGGAAGGGAAGACTGTCGAAGTGGAAGTTGAAGTCGTTGATGCTAATCTAACTTACAACCTCCTTTTGGGCCGAAGCTGGACATACGCCATGTGAGCCGTGGCTTCATTTCTATTTCGTGTCATTCATTTCCCTCATCAGGGGAAGATTGTCACAGTAGACCAGTTGTCTTTCTTTGCCTCCTCTTCCGAAGGCATCGTGCCTTTTGTGGAGCATACCTCCATTCCATTAGAGAGTGTGGGAGATGGACTCTTTAAAGATCCTGCCCTCATGGGTGTCTTTTCACTCCCGCCTCCGAACGTCGCACCTATCAGTATGATTTCTATTCATTCTGATCCTTGGGTTCTTCCCCCCATTGACTAGATAGAATCATGGGGCGATGAGATACCATTGAGTCCTGTCGAGCTCAACTACGTCGAGATTGTTTCTGTATCAGCTCCCCTTCCTGAATCTGCTCCTTTTGAGTAGAGCTCTTGACTCATATGCTCATTCCCCTTGGCTTGGAGACTATGCTTCTTCGGATCCCTTAAAGAAAACATTTCCTTCTGATGAAGCCATTATCGAGACTATGTCTCTCGTGGAACCCCCTTGGCCTAATCTTCACCATCATTCCTCGTTCCTCCCTACCCATCAGGAAATGCTTGCATGTATCGAGCGGTTTTCCCATTGTCTCCCCGCACAACCCCTTCAGATACCCGTCCAAGTATATTGAGTGTCCTCTGAAGGGAACGTGGGAAACATCACACAAACGTAGCCGATCGACATCTCTGTTAAACCAAGGATTGTCGAGCATATCCATGTTGGAGCAACTTGTACTCCTGAGGAGATTCAACTTTATACTGTTCTTTCTCATGAATTTCGTGAAGTTTTTGCTTGGTATTATGAAGAAATGCCCGACATTGACCAAAGTATCGTGGTGCATGAGATACCCACGTATCCAGGAGCTAAGCATGTCTAACAGCGTTTATTCCCCATGCACCCCCGAAAGGCTGTAGCCATTAAAGTGGAAGTTGAAAAGCTTCTCAAGGCTAGTTTTATCTACCCAATCCCACTCATAGATTGAGTTTCCAATATTGTCCCTGTGAATAAAAAGCAGGGCACCATCAGGGTCTGTGTTGATTACCGTGATATTAATCAAGCCTGTCCCAAGGATAACTACCCCACACCCTTCATTGACCAACTCATTGATGAGTGTGCCGGAAGTGAAATATACTCGTTCATGGATGGTTTTTCTGGCTATAACCAGATTAATATTGCGCCTGTCGATCAACACAAAACTACCTTTATCTATTTGTGGGGCACTTTCGCCTACAAAAAGCTCCCTTTCAGTTTGAAGAATGCCAGTGCTACCTTCCAATGTGCAATGTCCTATGCATTCCATGATATTTGACACATCGTGCAACCTTACCTGGATGATCTACCAGCTCATTCAGCTAAGCGTCAGGACCATCCCACTCATCTTCGTGAAATTTTCTCCGCTGTCGACACTACCGTATTCGGCTCAATCCGCATAAGTGTGTCTTCTGCATAGAGTCTGGCAGACTTCTCAGGTTCATCGTCTCCTGAGAGGGCATCTTTCTGGACCCCCTTAAAGTCGAGGCCATTCTGAATCTTCCTCCCCCTGCTTCTTCACAGTAATTGCAGAGCTTGCAGGGCAAAGCGAATTTTTTACGACACTTCATTCCGAACTATGCCGAGGTGGCCAAAGGTCTTACGCGGTTACTAAAGCGAGACACCCCCTTTCGTTGGGATGTCGCCGCTCAAGAGTCCTTTTAGCACCTCAAGGCTCTCCTTGTTTCCGCTCCTTTGTTGCGTCCTCCTAATTACCATCATGATTACACTTTGTATCTGGTCGCTGCCGATACCACTATTGGCATGGTTCTTGTTCAAGATGATGACGATGACATTGAGCACGTCATTTATTATCTTAGCTGCAATATATTAGATACGGAATATTAATACGCTCACATCGAGAAGTTGGCATTGGCCGCCGTTTGTGTTGTCCATCGTTTTTGCCATTATATCTCGTTGCGCACTAAAACGGTGATTTATGATTGCAACCCGATGACGTACATCCTGTCGCGTCAGCTGTTGGGGGGAAAGTATTCGAAGTGGATTGTTATCCTCCAAGAGTTCGACTTGGAATTCACTACTGCCAAGTCCAAGAAATCCCTCGTCTTTGCTGAATTGTTGTGCTCTTTGCCATCTCTTACTGCGCCCTCTCGTTTAGAGGACCATATTCCAGACAAAACCCTCTTCTTAATCAGCACCCTCGATCCTTGGTACGGGGATATCATTGTCTATTTACAGACGTCCTCTTTTCATCCCGAGACATCTAAGGATGCTCAACGACGTATTTTCCATCAATCTCAACCATATCGCATTATTAGGGACACCCTATACCATCTCGGCGCTGACTCTATTCTCCGCCAATGTTTAACCCTCGAGGAAGCTGAGCAAGTTTTAAATGACTACCATTCTGGTGCCTGTGGTGGTCACATGTCCAGATATGCTACTGGTTAGAAAATCCTCCACGCTGGTTACTTTTGGCCCTCCATCTTTAAGGACTGCATTCTTGTCGTCCGCTCTTGTCATGAGTGCCAAATCTACCAACGGAAGATGTGTGCGCCTCCCGCTCCACTGCACCCCATTGTTACCGTTGGCCCTTTTGCAAAATGGGGCATTGATTATATGACCTGTAACCCTCGCTCAGCTGGAGGGCATGGGTATATCATCGTTGTCATTGATTACTTCACAAAATGGGCCGAGGCAATGCCCACATTGTCTGAAGATGGTCACACAACAACGCAATTTTTATTTAATCATGTTATCTCATGGTTCAGAGTCCCTCAAGCCATCGTCACTGATCACGGCAAGCATTTTCGTAATCATACGATGACTGAGCTTACAACCTAGTTGGGCTTACGGCACGATAGCTCGACTCCATACTATCCTCAGGCCAACGGCAAAGTAAAAGCCGTCAACAAGGTTCTAGTTACAATGCTTCAACAAACCATTGGCATGCACAAGTCCAACTGGCACTTGATGTTGTTCTCTGCCTTGTGGGCCTGCTGAACCTCTATAAAGGATGCCATCGGTTTCACTCCCTTCCAATCGGTTTATGGACTGGAGGCTACCCTTCCCATCGAGTGCAAGATCCCTTCTTTAAAATTAGTTGTCGAATTACTCCCCGACACTACTCCAGTAGAGGAACGCTCTTTACCTGGAGCGGCTACACGAAACTAATCGACAAGCCTCTCTAGCTATCGAAGCACAGAAGAAGAGAGTGAAAACTCACTTCGATCACACTGTTCATCCTTGTTCTTTTGTTGAGGGATATTTAGTCTTGCTCTACAATCAAGCCAATGATAAGCTGGGGGCAAGCAAATTCAAACCCATGTGGCACGGGCCTTATATTGTAAAGAGAGTTTTACATAAAGGGGCCTATGAGCTGATCGACTATGAAGGGAATCCTCTGGATAACCCCTGGAATGGGCTTTACTTGAAAAAATATTATGCGTGAATTCCAGGCACTCTGATTTGTACATACGTGTGCTTTAGCAGGTGTGTTGTGTGTGCATGTTTTCATGTTTTTGGCTTGGTGTGTCGGCGTGATTGCCACTTATTGTGTCTTTTTGCTTCTTGTACAGATGTCTGGTTCGTCTTACATTGGTTTCGCCAATGGTGCCTCCTGTAGTACACGCAACCTGTCTTCTGCGGCATGGGTGATCTACAATCCTCATGGTGAGCTAGTAGACCTTCAAGGGGTCTGTCTAGGTTGTACCACGAACAATGCTGCTCAGTCTAGTGCTATTATTGAGTTACAGGCTGAGTCGATCAATCTCGGTATTCGAACATTGGTTGTGAAACTAGATTCTCATCTTGTCATCCACCAGCTCAATGGGCGATATTCCGTCAGAGACCATTGGATTCTAAGGTTATATCTATGTGTTAAGTTGTTGGAAAGGAATTTTGATTTCAGCACATATCAACACATTCCAAGACAATTAAATATGTTAATTGATGCATTAGCCAATTATGTATTAGACAGACATTTTCATAACATGTAATTAAAACAACAAAAGAAGCATAAAAAACACAATAAACCATAAGCATATGTATATATATATATGTGTGTGTGTGTGTGTGTGTGTGTGTGTGTGTGTGTTGAAATGTTTGCACAGCATGCATCACATAGATCAAAATATACATGTTTGTCTTAATACATCCGGAGACGACATGTCTCTAAACAAATATGCATGGAAATAAACCTTAAGTGTCTAATCCCTGTGGTGCTCATGATAGCACGTCACCGCACGCACTAGGCGTCCTAGAAGATGGTGGATGCGACTAGGCACTCCCACTATATTTCTTTGGTACACCAGTGGGACATCTGCCAACCGAGCATAATCTGGAATCCCCCAGGTGATCCACTCGAGGTTCTGGATCAGCTCTCCTCCCTCGGCACCCTCTTCCTGAGGGTCAGCTGCGGGCTGAGTTCTCCACGAAATGGGAGACATGTCGGCTGGTCTCTCTGGGTGAACATCTGCATACATATATAACTATTGTTAGAACTAACATGTATTAACAAAAAAAATCATAAAACATAAAATCAAAAAGAGATCATACCCAGCTCTTCGTCCCACTCATCTCCCTCTGGCAGTGGGATATCTGGATCACCAGTGAAATCAGTCCCTGGATATGTCCAACCTTCGACTACAATCAACTGACGATGTAGCCACCCAAAAAACTCTGGCCTCCAGGACATCTATTGGCCTTCTCCCCCTCTGGGCATCAATGTTGCCCAGCAAGCCATTCTTGGCTCTCGTGGTACTGGATCAGCTACTATGGCCCCTTGGCCTTGGAAGATTGGTAATCGTTCCAGAATGAATGATACCAGGATAGAACCGTAGCCAAACTGTTTCAGTTTTCCTCGCTTACATTTCGTATGCTATCTTTTCATATTTGCAGTCACTGCTATGGCCCAATCAAATATAGTGGGATTCATATACTCTGAGGCCAATAAGAGCTGATTTTTTGTCGCCTCATGCGGTGCCTGCATCCCTGCAGCCCACGTGATGGTAAATAGCACCACCTTGAGTGTTAGATCTCGAATGGTGTGTTATAGACATTTTTGGGCACTTCAAACCCAATCATAAATGTCCATAAACTGAGGGCCCCTAAGTCCCTAAAAGTGTTGCTTCACTGCCTAAAGGAACAAGGTCAGCTGATTACATCATCTCCCAGAAGTTCTCCACTGAAAACTTCTCATAAATGGTCAAAATTGGACCATACTGAAAACCCAGTGTAGAGGGTGTGATGCATACTAAATGACTCCTCTCTAGGGCGTGATGGTCAAGAATGGACAAATGGCAGGGACAAAATGCGAGGTGGAAGATCATGGAATCTTCCAGAAGCTTCCCCTTTGACACTTGCCTCTCTATTTTCGACCAGGGATGAGTAAGAGATCATCATTCTCCAAGTGGAAGCGGGAACTATCAGAGAGAAGACACTAATCAAGACCCCAGAAGATGACTCACCTCCCTGTAATCATCTATATATGGATCCCTCATCACAGAGATCCAGAGGCTGGAATTTTGTATCTTATATAGATGTGCTGTTGGTTTTCTGGTGTACATTCATAGTGTTGGGTGATCTAAGCTTTACTTGAGGTGAAGAAGGGATTTCTAGTTGGAGGATGATGCTGGGTCAGAACATATGGTTGTAATCCTCTTGCTACTTTTCATCTTAATAAAGCTATTCAAGTTTCCCTCATTATTCTTGTGTACTTGTTTATATATGCATTTGTATGGTTAACACACATCTAGTCCTGTGTTATTTATGAATATAGATCTTTGTTCTTCGATAGTAGTATGTTGTTGTGATTCCATAGGTGCTCTTTGAAGCTGGGCAGACGAAGAAGAAGCAGCGAAGTTATATCAGGAAGGAGAGGAAATCAGGTGCAAGACTAAGGTTGGTCTCCTTGGTTCCCTCTTGTCTATTTTCATAAAGGAAACGAAAGTAGACTTTACTTGTTTGTTTCTAAGATAGCTACCAGTCTTAGTGGGAATAGCAGCATCTAAGTGGACACTATTCCCGATAAAAAAATGGCAACTCCACTTCGGAGCGACTAGATTGTTTGTTAGTCTATCCTCGTTTCTTTTATAAACTTACAGACGGAGCCTGAAGCTAAGCCAGCTAGCCTTCGAACTACATTTGTCATACAAATGCAAAGTAGATCAATGCTGCTTCAGTCTATCTCTGGGTTTTTTTTATGAATTAAATAATCGATCTGCAAACAATCTAATTGCCCTAAGTGGTGTCTAGTAACCTCTTTAGATCACCCATGTGTTTTACATATACTGACATTACTTACTCGGCCTAAATCCTTGAACTGAATTGCAAATTGTGAGTAAAAACTTGTTTAAAGTCTCGCACTAGTACCATCGCACCCACCTTCAAGGCAGTCTATATGCATCACACTTCCTGAGTGTAGTAGGTGCACTGCATACTGAATTCACAATGTGACACGTGCGATGCTCAAGGAAGGTTAACTTTACCTTCAAACTGTGGTTTTTTCTCACTATTTTCAGTCCTATTCAGGAGTTTTGCTGCCTATGGTCAATGTATTTCTATGAAAACCCCCTTCTCTTACATTATTCTGCCTCCTTAGTGCAAAGAACTGTAAGTGTTTTTATGTATTATGCGCCATTTTCAATTCTCTTTTGCAAAAAAGTAGCATAGTCCGACTGTCGTTTCTTGATTTGAAAGTGTCGTAGCAGTCATTTTCAGTTTTAGAAGACAATCCCATTGTTCTTGATAGTCGATTATACAATTACTATTGCATATGATTTGAATTAATAGTTTTTAAAGTGTCGAAAAGAAATTTTCATTTCGAAATCGCAAAGTGTCTCTCTTACCTTCACTTCATTTTGAAACGAAATTTGTTGAGTATTGTCGCTTTGAAAGTAATTCATATTTGCACATAGCTTTCTTATCATCATTCATACGTTAAGAAGGCTAAAAACAAATACATGCATGTGCATTTGCATTTTGACTGCTTGGTTTGATTTAGGACAGTGCATTTAGCGTGTGCTCTGTGCTCTTTGCAGAAAGATTCTTAGCCTTCTTTCCTTATTAGCTAGGATTTTCATTTCCTAAAAGAAGATTAAACAATTTTTTATCATCTTAGACTGCATTTTAGGAATTGTATACACATCACGCGGTGAACCTGAAAGGCAAATTTTTAAGAAATATAAACTTAAAATAAATTTAATGAATCTAACAACACTTTGGAACCTAATGCACAACATCTAGAGGTCTAGGCTAGAGACGTATTCTGGCATCGTAAAACCTGGTAACTGTTGTTTTCATTGTTGGTTGGGTGATTCCTCCACTCTGAGACGGCAAGTGCCAGTACGGACTTGTGCTCCCATGTGCCATCGAGTATATTTTGGGAGACCACAATAGGCTACATCCTTTATCCTTAGGAAGCCGTGTCTACCACCCTATCGATCGCAATGCACTGAACACAGCATTCGGGAATATTGACTGTCGTACCGTAAAAAGTATTCTACATTTTTGTGATTTGTTTGGTAACCCCCTCTGCCTAGATCTCCAGAGGAGTCCATTTTTCTCCTTTTCAGACTCCTTAAAGGAAAAGGTCCTCTGAGCACTTGTCACTTCAGGCTCAATAAAAATCGAAGGCGACTAGAGTCATCTTTTGTTTTTTCTCGACTCTTTAAAATTGAAAAAACAAGTTGTGTCAAAGCGTTTAAAATTTATTTTAATCGGAATAACGTTACAAATTCCCTCGTTGGTCTTTAGGTTGAGAAAATGGAGTCTACCAACCAAGGATTTCCCCTTGGAAGAAATCCTAGTCCCTTCTCCTCTTGGGGAGATGTTGGTGCACCCCATATGGCCACATTGTCACTTCCAGGGTTGAGAATTGGCTTACCTGTCTAGCTCTTCTCTACCTTTATCATTCAGAATCCCGTAATTCCTGAACAGTCAAGTCAGCAACTAGATGACACTAAAGGTGCCTCCCAACCTTCTACTTCATCTGATTCTCCCTCTCCTCCTTCCTCTTCACTTGATAAAGCCGATAAAGCTAAAAGTCAAGTAACTGAGAAGAAGAAGAAGTAGAAAGGGAAAAAAGAAAATAAGAAAAAGGAACCAAAATCGAAAGGGGGCAACCAAGCGTCATCTAGGGAAAATCCTCACACTGCACTGTTGAAACCTAAATCTCCTTGTGTCATTTGTAATGGAGACCACTATCACCGAGATTTTCCCTGCATCCCTCATATCTTAAGGGACTAGTCTCCTCGTTTTCACAAACCAATGGCGTCAACCTCTGACGATCATGTTGAATGCACACCATCAACCAGTGAAAGCAAAGCACCTGGACAGAAAAGGAATCCCATATTTCCTTGTAAATTGTGTGAAGGCAATCACGCCATCCACCGTTGTCCCTTCCTTAACGAGGGTAAAAGAGTTTTGGATGACCGTCCTGCTTCACCACTATGGCTTCCTCCTGGATATAAAAAACTCTTGCCAAGTCCTCCACTGGTTGAAAATCTGGCTGGCCCATCATTGTGGTCGGCCGAAGCATCTATCATTGAAAATGAACCCTCTGAATACATACCAGATGAAATTCAAAAGGTCGAGACGGCAGTTGACCCGGCCTTGCCTTCAGAGTGTTCATCTTCGAATGATACCGTCACTGAAGAGAAAGAGAACGACACCGTTCAAATTCTTTTCATCAACACAGACTCCGATGAACTTGGGGGAAGTCCTCCCGTTCCTTTATCACAGGAAGGAAGTTCATCAGAGTCATATCTGGACGTCTATTCGGTCCCACCACCAAGCAACCTAGTCGTTTCCTTCGATTGGAATCTACTAGGCAGACCCCGTTTACCAGCTAGTGTACCATTCAAAATTATTGTACAAGCTTACATAATGGTCATGGCTGGTACCATCATCAATGAAGGGGCTTCTGTGAGTATCCTTTCCTCAAATGCTTAGAAAGCGCTTGGTTTGCCATCGCTTTTGCCTGAAATGAGAAACTTGACAGGCATCGACAAAGGAACCAGTCGACCTTTAGAGATCCTTCCAAATGTGCCCATTACTTTGACAAGGAAAACCATTCACATGAACGTGATGGTAGTTCAAGGAACCTTGGATTATAATCTACTCCTTGGACGCGACTATATTTATTGCATGGGAGCCGTCGTCTTCTCACTCTTTAGAGTAATGTGTTTTCTGCACGAAGGCAAAATGGTCAAGCTCGTAGACCAAATGTCATTCCCCGGTTCACACATCGTAAATAGTCAACTGCCATCCCTAAATGGTCTCTTCATGCAAGGAATGTCTCATCGATCTCCAGACCGTCCACCTGATGAGCGCGAGTGATTCAGGAGGATGTGACTGAAACCCAGGGGGCATGCACCCTGGTCTGTTTCGGCAGGAAAACCTTGGTATAGAGTGGATTTCCATGAGGGATATATGACTCGACTGACACACCAGTCCTCACAGGAATGGGATTAGACTAGAATAAGATACCTTCGTTAAAGTTATGCCGAGTGACATGCATTTGCACCACTCCCCTTTGTCTATTTTGGTAGACATCGCCATGAAAGCATTCGGTCCACTTCGCGGGGAACTTCCATGGTAACCTGGAAATTTTTCGCTATACCTAGGGGCATGCAAACCTTTTCGCATGAAAGCAGAGAGCGGCTATTTATTTTTTTAAATTTGTAGGACGTCTAACCCTTTAAACCCGTAAGGCTAGTCATTTCCTAGCTTGCATAAAGAAATGATTCAGGGAAAAGCTTTAAAGATGTAAGCCCCTTCAAAATAGCATCTTGAATGAGACATCCTTATCATACAACTGGTGAGAAGTGTTACCGCAGGGTTCAAGCTCGTTAAAAAATAAACCCCCCACGAGCAGTTTTAGCGCATAGTTCAAGCTCGTTAAAAAATAAACATAAGTCATGAGCAAATGTTTCCCCAAGCATTTAAGCTCATTAAAAAATAAACTGGTAAATAACCATTGTGAATGCCTTATCGCCAGCTTTTGAGCCTTGGTCGTGTTCTCATCATCACCTCCACTATGTTTTAGCCAATCATTCATCCCCATATGATTGTTTACCCGTTCCAGGAACATTTGCGAAGAGTGATTCTATTAGCCATCCTTGTGACACTGCCATGATTGGAGAATTCCAAAACTTACCTGGAATCCGCTGCTACCCAAAACCATCACTCGTTCCTCGAAAACGAGTCTCCTTTAAGCTCTTTTCAACTGACTCATAAAATATGAAAAGATTTCCGAGCGATTGGCCTCTCCAGCTCGTTAAAGTCATCGGAAGTACTATCCCTCCTCTAGATTTTAATCTTTTTGGACCTGAGGGATTATTACACAAAAATATCGAGTGCTTGTCTTGTTCAACTCGTTAAAACTATCGAAAATTCATCCCTTCTATATTATTTTACGCTTTTTTGGACTTAAGGGATTACATGATGAAAAAGAATCATTGGAGTCTCCTTTCCGTTCCTTTCAGACTCTCTAAAATTGAAAGGGACCGAGTTATCTTTGTCGTTAAACTCGTTAAAACCAAATAACGACAAACTCGCCTAAATGGACGAGAATGAGTTTCATTGTCGCTAGGCTCGCTAAAATATAGCAACAGGTTCGCCCAAAGGGTGGATTATAGAACAAGCATATGTTATCCTCCTCAAACTTGACAAAAATAAAGAGGTATTGGTCAGCAATGACTGGGGAAAATTGGGAAGAAAACTTAAAAAGCTTTATTGGTAGCAAGTCGCTCTTGAACATGACACTTTCCTTCCGCATCCATGCCGGGTTGGGTTGTTCCATTCACTGGTCATCACCATTGGTCCATTACACCATCCATCTTTGGGGTTAACGCTACCAATCCATCATCAGTGTCGCCGATATGTTCAAGAGAAGTCATTCTGACAATTCACCTATGTCTCACCCATTGCAATACATTCATGCTCCATTCCTTCATGACCGCCACCCTGAACCCTGTATCGTCAGATTGTTTTCACCTCCAAAAGAATTTGCTTCGTTCCATGTCGTTGATGTGGGATTCATTAAGGCCCTCCCGCGATGGGTCACTTCTTGTCGACATCAGCTCATTATCCAAGAAGTTGACTTAGGAACAACCCTTTCAATACTTTGAAGCTTGCATGCCTCAATG
>APFE030196637.1:0-26236 GCA_000404065.3 Pinus taeda
CTAAACTGCAATAACCCATATACTCCTCATCACAAATGTGGCCAGTTATAAAGAGTGCAGGGCAGTCAGCGCAAAATTGATATTTGAGTTGTTTCGCTAAATGGCGATGATTAGAAGCATAAAGGATAATAATTAGGTTGTATGTTGTAAAAAAGTTAATTAAATATCTTGGGTGATTATGAAGAATAATCATAAACCTTATTATCACTGCTTTAAGAAGTAGAAAGGTTAATAATTAGGCTGTCTGTTGTAAAAAAGTGAATTAAATATCTCGGTTGATTATAAAGAATAATCATAAACCTTATTATTATTGCTTTTAATGTGAAAATTATCTTATCCGGAGTAAATTTCCTTGTTTCATGGATGTTTTTAGAATTGAATGGAATTGCAAATCTTCTTTTTTTCTACTTGAGGATGGGCTACAGTGGAAATATGTACATGTAACAAACTTACATTTTCATGAACATCCCAGTAAAGTATGTATTTTAAATTTTCATATATTGTATATAAAATTTAATATCCGACGCAGCGTTCGTGATTTACAAATTTCATTAAATTTAACATCCGACGTAGCTTTCGTGATTTACAGAACAAACTAAAAAAAAAACCGAGGTTGGGATTACACGGAAAAATATATTACGTTTTTTCTTTTGTGATTTACAATTGCAAGAATGATATGATAGACTGGAGTTTTTCGAGTGGAATGGGGACTTATGAGAACATAAAAGAAGATGGCCTTTGAGTTTCCAAGATTTTGAGGATGCCACTCCTCCCCAGTTTTCCATTCAACTGCTATGTGAATTAACTGATGGTAATGCTATAATCAGTACTGGAGTGGACCAACACCAGATGTGGGCAGCCCAATGGTTCTAATATGAGAGACCTCGACTGTGGCTGACATCAGGGGGTCTCGGGGCTATCCGATTTGGTTTGCCTGCAACACTTGGGAGCTACCGTGGCCAATCCAGGGGCTACTGTTGTTGATATAGATGGAGATGCCAGTTTTCTGATGGATGTGCAAGAACTGGCCACCATCAGGGTAGAAAACCTCCCTGTTAAGATGATGATATTGAACAATCAACACTTGGGCATGGTGGTTCAATGGGAAGATCGTTTTTACAAAGCAAACAGAGCACATACTTACCTCAGGGATCCATCTGCTGAATCTGAGGTTTTCCTCAATATTTTGAAGATGGCAGATGCATGCAATATACCAGCAGCTAGGGTAACAAAGAAAGCAGATGTCAGGGAGGCCATTTTACAAATGCTCGATACCCTAAGCCATATTTATTGGATGCCATTGTGCCACACCAGGAGCATGTCTTGCCTATAATACCTAGTGGTGGAGCTTTTAAAGATATTATAACCGAAGGCGATGGGAGAAGAGCATACTAAAAAGAAGAGGCTAAGCCGTTTCTCATTGTATAAGATTATTCTAGGTTCTAAAAGTGCATTTTCATTGTTTTCCTTTTGAAGGTATGGAGAAAGCTTTATTTTCTCTCCTCTGCAATTTTATTGGTAGGACACATTTTATTTCTCTAACTTATACGGTACATAAATCATGGCAAGTTTGGACACCTTAGATTGTTCACAAAGTCTTGATTTTATGTTTATATGTTGTGATTGCTAAGAATGAATGCAACAAACTTTCATCTATGTTTCTACTGATATTTGGTGGCCCATGAGGCAAGGTCATAAATTGTGGTGCATTGTATATTTACTTCTACTTCTTATTTTTCTGTATTTTCCTGTTTGTTATAGCAAATGTGCATTCATTTCATTGCATAGAGCATTTTGCAAAGTAAGATTCACATAAGATATCCAAGGATGAATTGAAAATAACCTATACGAGAAGGATAAATGTGGTAGTGTCATGGATTGCATAATAACATATGGCATACAGGTGTGATGGTAACTCACTATTTCTACCTTTGACAAAGGGCTTTGAAAAGATGCCCATCCTATATGTAAGAAATTTGTGTTTTAAAGATTTTTTGAATTGCTAACTCGGGATCTTGAAGTCAAGACTTTTTACTAAATGTCTTTGCCAGATACCTTAGAGATGTAACTGTTGTTGTACTTAGCTATTGTCTAACAATTATAACAGTTAGTGAATTCCATATTGTAGGAAATATGTTGGAAAGTCAATTTTTCGTTGTTTCTAGAATTTTAGAGTTGACCTTTCCTATATTATTATAGAACCCTGACCATTGCCAGTGATTTCTAAAGTATAGTTTTGCAAATGGACATCGCTCCTAGAGTAAAAAAATTCAATGTTCAGGAAGAAAGAGTACCGGGTGTTATGGGGAGAAGTTTGGGGGTGGGTCTTCAGATCAAAACATCTCTTCTTGTACATCGCATGGTAAATCATGCTCAACTTCTCTGTAGTGAACCATTTTGTGGGAACATGTTCCATTCTTATTTAATTGGAGCTCTTCTTCATTAGAAGACTCTTCTGCCCAGACAATTGTAGGTTCTGCAACTAGCTATTTGAGATAGTCGACATAAATTTAGATTGTTGCACCTAGATATGAATCCTTATCTCATCAATTAAGCAGATTTCTTTTGTGAAAATGTGTTTCCTTATTGGTTTGGGATATTTGATTTTTGCCATTTGCCTTGAGAGAAGTGAGGTGGACTCTACAGCCAGGGGTGCAGAGGACATTGAATGTGTGTCACGTCACTTGTATAAGGTTTATAAAATAAAATGAGAGAAAAGCCACTGTCATATGTGTAGAAATTCCACGAAAATTCGGATCTGCTATGCACTCATGACTTATTTGCCCGTCTAACACCTACAACTTTACATTCCCAGATTCACAATCTATGAACATGTGATAAGCGAGGTTTAATGTTCTATGTTTTTGCCAGAGATTGAGGAGATTCCTTTATCCTCGGTTTACCCCTGAACCCATTTTATAACCTGAACAGGTTTCGGTGCTTCTCTGCTAACTACTATGGAGCTGTGACCTTCATTTCTATAGGTAATGAGAAACCATTTTACTGCACTTGGTTTTATCCTTGGTTGATAGAGAAACTAAAAAGGGTTTCCCACATGTTACAACTGGGTTAAGTGTTGCCTCCTATTACACAGGTATGTCAATTCTATCGAATTCAAGGGTTTACTTTTGACTTAGTTGAGTCCATTGATGACTTTCAAATGTACATTGCTAACCTGTTCTTCCTCTGGTGTTGTCGTTACAAGTATAATGCATAACTCAATTTTTGTTTGGTCTCAATACAAACTTATGTGCGGAGGAGGAAAGTTAACCCTTGGCTTCTATTCCAGGTATTTTTTAAATCCGTGAGGGTTTGGCACCACCTTTGGGTTCTTGCTGTGTTTACATCCTTCTCTGGCTACCAGAATGGTGTTTGATTTGGGGCTTACTGTCCTCTATAATTTTTGAGGAAAATTTGTTGATGAAAGCCACGGCTTTCAGTATAATTTTATTTGTATAAATTTCAGTATGAATTTCTGTATAAGATTTTGGGCTTTCGCTCACCCGAAAACATAATAACTTATGCCGAGGTTTTTGGATATTCTGGCTGCTCAGTTAAATTATACAGTGCATCCTGTTTTCTGTGGGGTTATAATTTATTATGAATATGTTTGAATGTATTATCTTCGTTACACAGTTACATTTCTTATGGGTTCTGAGATTTGTTTGAACTAGAAAATCACAAACTCTTTCGAATGTTCTTATATATGTATATATTGGTAACAATTCTGTTAGGAGTTTTAAGTTCTGGCAATGATTGGATCTACATATATTTCTTATGATGTTCTCTATAGTTCTTGTTATGTACCAATACATTGTTGGATACTGTTTTTTTTCCATTTCGACCTTTGCGACCAAACTTCAACATTAATGAATTACTGGTTAACTAATCTATTTAACTCCTGGTTTGATTATGATACATCTTCCATATGTAATCTGAGTTAGATAATACGCCAATTTCGATTCTGTGTTTCTATAGATATTAAATGTTTTTCCTGCCAGGGTTTACCCTCATTTTCCTTCCACCTGTCTTACAATTTTTGCCTAGCATACTCGACTATCTGGCTTCGGATTTTGCCCTGATGGTCAGACTAACTGGTATCGATAACTACCCCAATTACAAATTAAATTCATGTACAATATCTGGGTCAATTTCCTAGTAACACAAATAGCATGGTCTCTATTGGGTAATTTTGTTTTAAAATCATCTCACAAACTCTACATATAAACGTTCATCTACTGTAACCCTCTACTGTTCTTTCATCTTTATACAATTACATAATTTCATGCTGGATTCAAAACTCAGACACAAGATACAGTTTACATACATTAATGATTACAATCATAAAAAAGACTAATTATTGTAACTTCTGTAAAGTACTTATCTGCTTGATATAAATTCAGAAAACTCAATCAGAAGATCACCCTCCACCCTTCCAATGAAGATCGACAATGACGTCTGAATCTCTCCCCAAGCTTTCCAACTACCAATACAGTTTTTTCCCAAAGTCTGGGACAACTTTGCAGACCTCAAGACCCTATTAGAGTCCAATCCAAAGTAATCTGTGTGAGGTATTCCACTCGGTCCAACCCAACTCAAGAAATTTCCTCCACCTGCAACATACCACTGCAATTTCTTGGTTGAATCTTCTTTACCTCCTCCCCTCTCTAAGAAAAGTTGGAAAAAGTAAGAACCCCTTCCTCTCCACTGAGATCCCTTTATTTCCAGAGAGGAAGACCAATAATCATAACTTTTTAACTGTTTCGTAGTTAGTTAACTTCGTTCAAAGTCCTCCTTTTGAGTTTCAATCATATCTATATAACTTTCAACAAGCATATTTACATACATATGTAAACCATATTCATGAGTAATTAAATAGTTTTTTTTTCCTTTCAATCTCGTAGGTTTTCCTCCTAAGCCCAAGTATTAAAATCTCTTAAACAAATAATTAACTAAATTTATAATAACCAAAACAAATAATTATTAATACTCGTCTCAGGGTGTAACAATTAATTACAAACATATAATTTGAATGAAATACTAAATATTAAATAATATATAAATTGAGATTTATATGGTTAGATTTAAATATTTTAATTTAATATTAATTATATATTGTGGAAAATTTTTAGAACAATTATCATTCGTTACTATTAGCTAATGTAGGCTGACTTCACACTACTTGGAATTACCTTTTGGTAGTTCATAGGGGGACTTGCTTCCGCTCCTGGTAGATGCTTCTAGGCCTTGGGCCATTAACATGTTTTCTTATGTGCAAAGAAGACGACCTCTTAGCCAATTACAAAACAATTTTAGAAGCATTATATATATATAAATATATGTAAAAGGTGATGATTAACACACACACACACATATATATAGATATAAAGTGGTGATTAACATCCATTAAGACCAAAATGGTCTATCAAACCTTAAGAAGGTAAGAGATTAATTGAAGTTCTTTTAAATTTTATTTCTACGATCAAAAAAGAAGGGAGAGAAGAGTTCTGAAATCACTATAGTTTGCTCACTTAACAAGTCAAGAAGGTTGGGAGTGTTACAAATGTCTTGGAAAATATAACATATGTGCGTAAGAGCTAGGCAATCCAAGAGAAACTCTTTCTCACCTTTAACCCTTTTAGTATGGAAAATGTGACAAACTTTTTGACCTAAGGTGTTTTGGGAATAGGCCAACCTCGAGTTTCACTTCAAAGCTCATAAGAATTATTTCTTACCTTTGCAATGTTCATTTTCTTCTTAACACTAATCAATACATTAAGATAATTTTGGTTAGCAAGAATGGGATTGACGACCTCGTTATAATATCTTAGCTTCCTTTTTCCATGTAGTTCCTTATCATCCCACATCTTATCCTTAAATTTGGAAGTAATAGTATTTTTAATATTATCCAATACTTGACATTCTTATGTTAGCCGCACTTGAACCAAATTTAGAGGTTTTGGCTAGAGTTGAAGCAATTTCAGAGAACCTCTTGACTTCCATAGTATAAAGTTTCTTCTTATATATCATAAACATTATTAATCATTACAATATATATATATATATATATATCTATATATATATATATATATATATATATATATATATAAATATATATTTTATATTTGTATTTGTATTTTATGTTCTCTAAATAATTATTAAATTATTTAGCGAATATATAAATACATTATTATTAGGCCGATAGGCCTTCCTTTGAAAGAGACTTTCGTTGTCCTTTTGTTTCTAACGTTGACACCTGGCGTTCACATTCAGCGGGCATTCAACGGGAAATTGTTCATATGTGTCATGCAATTTCTGTTTATACTCAGCAATTTTGGAGAACAAGCGCCATCCTTCTGCTTTCCACTGACATTTGTGCACATTTTCAAGATATTCGTCATGGTTCCCGAAATAACAACGCATGCTCTCAGTTATTTGGATTATCCGAGCTTGTGCCGTCTCTCCATGACGAATTCTTCCATGCGCTGGGCGGCCAATGACGATAATGCCTAGAAAGCCCTCTATCACAAGGTAGCAAATTAGTCGATCCTCAATTTTTGTTAATTAATTGAATCCCAAAGATTTAGTTTTTCATATTTGACCGAGTATAGTTTTTATGTGAATTTTTTATCTGGCAAAACCCAATTTAACGAATAATAGTTTTGTTCAATTGCACTTTTCATCATGGTGTGGGGCTTGTTTAAATGCACTTGTTCCTTTCACCTCGCCACGCTTTGGTTATATGAAGGTGCAATTTTTTTTCTGAGCACACTTGTTCCTTGGAATTTTCATCTGGGTAAAAACTTATTTGACGAATGATCAGTTCCTGAATTATTTTGCTAAACTAGGGTTTTATGGTTTGTTTAAATGCCCTTGATTTTTTCAATTGCCCATGCTTTTGTCATATTACGTCGTAGTTTTTGTCTGAGCAAACTCTAATGCTTGGAAAGCCCTCTATTACAAGGCAGCGAATTAATCGATCCCCAATTCTCGTCAATTAATTGAATACCAAAGTTTTAGTTTGTCAAATTTGACCGGGTCCACTTTTTTTTGTGAATTTTTCATCTGGCAAATCCGAATTTAACGAATAATAGTTCTCTTCAATTCCTTTTTTCATCAGGGTTTAGGCTTGTTCCTTGTTGCTTTCATCTCGCCACGCTTGTGTTGTATGAAGTGCAATTTTTTTTTTGTTTTTTGTTTTCTGAGCACAACTTGTTTTCATCTGGGTAAAAACTAATTTGACGAATGATCAGTCCCTGAATTTCATTGCTAAACTAGGGTTTTAAGGTTTGTTGCCCACGCTTCTGTTATATTAAGTTGCAGTTTTTGTCTGAGAAAACTCTCTCTAGGTTACTTCAGTGAAATTTTGATCTGGGTAAGGTGACAATTTGACAAGTGGTCAGTCTGTTCAATGATGTCGTTAAATTAAGGTTTAGTGTATGTACAATGCTCTTGTTATTTTCAACTGGGCAAGCTTATGTTATATCAAGTTGTAGATTTTGTCTGACCACATTTGTTTTGTGGAATTTTCCTCTGAATAGATCCCAGGTTTGACGAATGATCACTTTGTCGACTTATACTTAAATTAGGGCTTAGTGTATGTCAAATTGGGCATGTTATTCCAAGCTCTAGGTTTTGGGTTTTCTTCTTCATTTTCCAAGTTAAGCTCACAAGGGCCCACTCTATTTGCAGGCAACATCAGAGAGAACATTGCTTACGGTAAAGAGAACGCAACAAAAACTGAGATAGTAGAGGCTGCAAAGGCTGCGAATGCCCACGATTTCATTTTGTAAGTATACTGAAATAAATCCCCTGACCCCTGTTCAATTTGTTTTTCAGCCATTGCAAAATTTGTTTTCCAACCACGATTTTTTATTTTTGCATGATGTATAAGTTGTTTCACAAACTTCTCTGAACTTACAAAACATAATTTCCATGGGACACTTCATGAATCCTATCTTAAACTTCATGTTTTATTAACCAAGTTTCTTAAACCTAAAAATTAGTGGTTATTATAAATATTCTTACTGAATTCAATGCAGGTTATCTTTTTCTTTTAAGTTATAAATAAATAAGTCCTATATGAACAACTTGCCAGAGTTCTTGTTAAATTCCATGCATTGGTAATGTTTCAGTGGCATGAGGGATGGATATGAGACCTACACCAGCAACAGGGGAACTCAGTTGTCTGGGGGGGCAGAAACAGAGAATAGCAATAGCAAGGGTAATTATAAAGAATCCAAGCGTCTTGCTGTTGGACGAGGCAACGAGTGCTTTGGATAGTCATTCGGAGAAAGTTGTTCAAGAAGCACTGGATGGAGTCATGGTAGGAAGAACCAGCGTGGTTGTAGCTCATCGTTTGAGCACAATTTAGAATGTTGATAGTGTAGCAGTCATTGAGAATGGAAAGGTTGTTGAACAAGGAAATCATGCTTCTCTACTGAGCAAAGCCGAAGGAGGTGCATATTTTGGTTTGATTAAACTGTAGCAACCACATTAACTAATTATTCAACCTGTAAGCTAAACTGCAATAACCCATATACTCCTCATCACAAATGTGGCCAGTTATAAAGAGTGCAGGGCAGTCAGCGCAAAATTGATATTTGAGTTGTTTCGCTAAATGGCGATGATTAGAAGCATAAAGGATAATAATTAGGTTGTATGTTGTAAAAAAGTTAATTAAATATCTTGGGTGATTATGAAGAATAATCATAAACCTTATTATCACTGCTTTAAGAAGTAGAAAGGTTAATAATTAGGCTGTCTGTTGTAAAAAAGTGAATTAAATATCTCGGTTGATTATAAAGAATAATCATAAACCTTATTATTATTGCTTTTAATGTGAAAATTATCTTATCCGGAGTAAATTTCCTTGTTTCATGGATGTTTTTAGAATTGAATGGAATTGCAAATCTTCTTTTTTTCTACTTGAGGATGGGCTACAGTGGAAATATGTACATGTAACAAACTTACATTTTCATGAACATCCCAGTAAAGTATGTATTTTAAATTTTCATATATTGTATATAAAATTTAATATCCGACGCAGCGTTCGTGATTTACAAATTTCATTAAATTTAACATCCGACGTAGCTTTCGTGATTTACAGAACAAACTAAAAAAAAAACCGAGGTTGGGATTACACGGAAAAATATATTACGTTTTTTCTTTTGTGATTTACAATTGCAAGAATGATATGATAGACTGGAGTTTTTCGAGTGGAATGGGGACTTATGAGAACATAAAAGAAGATGGCCTTTGAGTTTCCAAGATTTTGAGGATGCCACTCCTCCCCAGTTTTCCATTCAACTGCTATGTGAATTAACTGATGGTAATGCTATAATCAGTACTGGAGTGGACCAACACCAGATGTGGGCAGCCCAATGGTTCTAATATGAGAGACCTCGACTGTGGCTGACATCAGGGGGTCTCGGGGCTATCCGATTTGGTTTGCCTGCAACACTTGGGAGCTACCGTGGCCAATCCAGGGGCTACTGTTGTTGATATAGATGGAGATGCCAGTTTTCTGATGGATGTGCAAGAACTGGCCACCATCAGGGTAGAAAACCTCCCTGTTAAGATGATGATATTGAACAATCAACACTTGGGCATGGTGGTTCAATGGGAAGATCGTTTTTACAAAGCAAACAGAGCACATACTTACCTCAGGGATCCATCTGCTGAATCTGAGGTTTTCCTCAATATTTTGAAGATGGCAGATGCATGCAATATACCAGCAGCTAGGGTAACAAAGAAAGCAGATGTCAGGGAGGCCATTTTACAAATGCTCGATACCCTGAGCCATATTTATTGGATGCCATTGTGCCACACCATGAGCATGTCTTGCCTATGATACCTAGTGGTGCAGCTTTTAAAGATATTATAACCGAAGGCGATGGGAGAAGAGCATACTAAAAAGAAGAGGCTAAGCCGTTTCTCATTGTATAAGATTATTCTAGGTTCTAAAAGTGCATTTTCATTGTTTTCCTTTTGAAGGTATGGAGAAAGCTTTATTTTCTCTCCTCTGCAATTTTATTGGTAGGACACATTTTATTTCTCTAACTTATACGGTACATAAATCATGGCAAGTTTGGACACCTTAGATTGTTCACAAAGTCTTGATTTTATGTTTATATGTTGTGATTGCTAAGAACGAATGCAACAAACTTTCATCTCTGTTTCTACTGATATTGGGTGGCCCATGAGGCAAGGGCATAAATTGTGGTGCATTGTATATTTACTTCTACTTCTTATTTTTCTGTATTTCCCTGTTTGTTATAGCAAATGTGCATTCATTTCATTGCATAGAGCATTTTGCAAAGTAAGATTCACATAAGATATCCAAGGATGAATTGAAAATAACCTATACGAGAAGGATAAATGTGGTAGTGTCATGGATTGCATAATAACATATGGCATACAGGTGTGATGGTAACTCACTATTTCTACCTTTGACAAAGGGCTTTGAAAAGATGCCCATCCTATATGTAAGAAATTTGTGTTTTAAAGATTTTTTGAATTGCTAACTCGGGATCTTGAAGTCAAGACTTTTTACTAAATGTCTTTGCTAGATACCTTAGAGATGTAACTGTTGTTGTACTTAGCTATTGTCTAACAATTATAACAGTTAGTGAATTCCATATTGTAGGAAATATGTTGGAAAGTCAATTTTTCGTTGTTTCTAGAATTTTAGAGTTGACCTTTCCTATATTATTATAAAACCCTGACCATTGACAGTGATTTCTAAAGTATAGTTTTGCAAATGGACATCGCTCCCAAAGTAAAAAAATTCAATGTTTAGGAAGAAAGAGTACCGGGTGTTGTGGGGTGAAGTTTGGGGGTGGGTCTTCGGATCAAAACATCTCTTCTTGTACATCGCATGGAAAATCATGCTCAACTTCTTTGTAGTGAACCATTTTGTGGGAACATGTTCCATTCTTATCTAATTGGAGCTCTTCTTCATTAGAAGACTCTTCTGCCCAGAGAATTGTAGGTTCTGCAACTAGCTATTTGATATAGTCGACATAAATTTAGATCGTTGCACCTAGATATGAATCCTTATCTCTTTTTCCGAAGAAAGATACATATGAATCCTTATCTCATCAATTAAGCGGATTTCTTTTGTGAAAATGTGTTTCCTTATTGGTTTGGGATATTTGATTTTTTCCATTTGCCTTGAGAGAAGTGAGGTGCACTCTACAACCAGGGGTGCAGAGGACATTGAATGTGTGTCACGTCACATGTATAAGGTTTATAAAATAAAATGAGAGACAAGCCACTGTCATATGTGTAGAAATTCCACAAAAATTATGATCTGCTTGAATGAACAAATGTGAACCTAACTTGTAACTCAAGATGCAGAATATAAAAACACTTGTTTTTCTAGGGAACCCAACTGGGAAAACCCTCTGCTTGATTGAGAATTTTATTGATAGAAGAATGAGCAACAGATATCTTACAAAAACAATCTTGTTTCAATAAAAACCAATATGGTTTTCTATTCTTGTACTAAGTTGAAGCACTCCTTGCAAGACTTTGATCCATGCTTCCCTATTTCCTTGTGCAAGTCCCAAGGAAATTCTCCTATAAATCTGCGCACAAGCCTCTCTTTGTATGCTAAACCTCTCGCAAGTTCACACACACAAACACAAATATGTGTTTTCTACTGCCTTGTGTCACCAACTCGTGCTCACAAGACAATTGAATAACAATGTGCCTTGATCCTTGGGGGAGTGCTCAGACATCAAGGCTCAAAGCCATTACAAGAAATACTCATTATGAACTCAATACATCACATGTAGGGATTGAACCTGTTTGGGGGCGATAACAAGTTAACAACATTTATGCCAACCACTTGAGCTAAATCCAGTTGATGTGTGTATGTGTATAAGTTACCAGATTTCAAAGTTAAATTTGGATATGGATCCACCAATATTTTAAACATTAATAATTTTTTATTACATTACATTAAGTCATTTTATGAACCATATCACTCTTAACATGTTACTTTTAAGATTACTTACTAATAACATGTATGTGGTTTATAAAGTTTACATTTAATTCAATTATGTACAATGGCAAGTGGTTTATAAAAATTACTTTAATATATTTAAGAGCCTAATTCAGAATTCCACAAAAACAATTGTTGAATTTCAGAATCTCTTAATCCCCTCTTAAGGTCATATGTGAGGAGATGCCAACCTGAAGGAAATATGCTACATGTCACTACCAGAATTGAAAAATGAAAAATTAGAAATGGAGTTTCTTCAAGAGTTTCATGATTTGATTTTCTCAATCAGTGAATCAATCTATCGGCCTCTCTTTGTACCTTTGGGACAATTGCTAGTTATATAAAAATATTCAACAATATATTAATATAATTAAATTAAAATAAAAGAATAAATTAAGAAATACATATTTATATTTAAATACTTTTAAATTCAATTATATGATGATGATGATGATGGTTAACGTCCACTGAGACGAAACTTTGGTCTATTGGACCTAAAGAAGCGAATTATTTAGTTTGATTTAAGATTTTATTCCTATGCTCAAAAAGCTTGGAGAGAAGCCTCCCAAGCTCACTATAATTTTGACATCATAAAAAGCTAGAAATGCCAGTATTGCAACAAAGATTATGAAATTGAGATCTAATGTGATTGTACACGGGGCACTCTAAGAGGAAATGATTTTCATCCTCGATTATCATATTGTTATAGAGATGGCAAATCCTTTCCATCCATGGTGTTTTAGGAACTCCCCAATGACCTGTTTCACTATGGAGCTCATGGGAGTTCGTTCTAATCTTGGCTATATTAATTTTCTTCTTTGAGATAGTTAAAACAGAGAGATACTTTTAATCTTTTAGGGTGGGGTTGATGACCTCCTTATAATATCTTAATTTTATTTTAGCTGCTAAATCTTTCTCACACCACATTTTTTCTTTGAACTTAGAAGTAACAATATTTTTAATGTTATTAATGTTTTGTAATGCAACATTCTCGTCAATCTCCCAATGGTTTTAACGCAGGCCTTGGTGTCTTTATGACCAACCTCCCCGTTTGAGCCTTAGGTGGTTTTTTGGCTAGAATTTAAAGCTATCTTAGGAAGTCTATGATCGTTTATGTTATTGAGTTTGTGCTTGTACAAAAGAAACCTAATCATAGCTAGGCTCTCAATAGGGGAAATACCTGTTTCTATAAGGAGAATAGGATAGGGTGTATTACTTTTAATTTTCAGGTTATAAGTTATAAAATGGTTCTGGATTTGCTCAATCTTTCTCCATGATTCTCTGGAGACGCTGCAACCCCAAACCTCACATCCATATAAGATAACAGGAGTGACTAAAGTTTCAAAGAGGAACTTCTTTCTATCCCACATTACGAGGTTTGCCATTTTACAAATATTTTCAAGACCAAAATAAGCTTTCTACCCCCATTAATCCTTTTCTCAATGCTATAGTTCCAGTTGAGCTTGTGATAAATATCAATTCTTAGGTACTTGTAAGATGACACTTCATCCAAGTTACTATTGTCATACATAAAATTAGCGTAAGTGTCCTTCTTGGATTTGATAATCATAACTTTTGTTTTATCAGTGTTAACAGTCATACCCATGGTAGATCAGAAATCCTTAAGTCTAAGTTCCTTATCAAGATCAGATGGGCACCTTGCTAGAAGAACAATATCGTGAGCATAGAGAAGAAGGATGATGACTATCCCAGCTAAGATCATGTCAGCACAGCCTGCTTCCTCTAAACAACCTTCTAGCTTATCGATGTAAATGCCAAATAGGGTAGGGGAGAGGGGGCAACCTGTTAACTCCGATATTACACTTAATATCTTTTGACCACCCCTTATTGCTCTTTAACTTGGCAATTACATTCTCATATAACCTTATAGCGGTAGCCCTTAACTCGAAAGGAACCTTTAGCTCTTCTAATCTATTCCATAGGTTGTTTCTAGGAACTGTATCGAAAGCCTTTCTAAAATCCACAAAGCAACAAAAGAGATTGGATTTATCATTGCGACATTCCTCCACAATGATACTAAGCATAACGAGGTGGTCTGTTGTTGAGTGCTGCCTTCTAAAACTCGCTTGGCCTCTAGCCTGCTTACCTTCACTTTCAAGCCATATGCTGAACTTATTTTCCAAAATAATACCATTTAACTTGGCTAAGAGAGGGCTGATCATAATTGTCCAATAATTAGAGGGGTTATTTGTATCCCCACTTTTAAAAATATGGATAATAAGGCTCTGAGTCCATGGTTTAGGGAACCCTTTCTTGATCGCTTGATTGAAAAGCTTGTGGATGTGGAGGATGATGACATGACCTCAAATTTTTAATATTTCTGCCTGGTAACCTTCAATATCCTTAGCTTTCCCATTTGCCAGGTGTTTAACCCCAAAATCAATGTCTTCTAATGAGAAAACTTCTTTTGTTGTGAGAAGGTTTTCAAAGTTATCCATGACATTTGGAGATTCATAAAGCTTTTTAAGATAGGAATTCCAGTCGTGTAATTTTTTATTATTATTATCTTTAGTTTTCCTAGTTAGAATCTGCCTCTAGAATTTCTTAGGAGGCACCTTAGAGAGGTGTAAGAGATTCTCTTGTCTTTTACGAATATACTGTCTTTTTTTTCTTTTAGTTAGTGCTTTGTATATTTTTATCTTGCCAATTTTAAGAGATTCATCAACAACTTCCTTAATTTCTCTCCTCACACATTTACAATCTTTGTCATACCATGGGTTGGTTTTGCTATTTCTTTCATTACTTGAAACTTCAATTGAGAACTTGTTAATAGAATATGAGAGGGTTGTAGTAAAATTATGATAGAGGTCTTCTATGTTGTCTATACTAGATAAAGGAAGCAAATTAGTTTTTAATTCATTTATAAAGAGATCGATTTTATTTCTATCAAAGATTAATTTCTTTTGGCTATAAGGATTATCTTCTATGGGATCTCTATGCATCACAAAATTGAAAGTTATAAGTAAAGGCCTATGATCAGAGTCAGGCTCGCGGTCGTTTAAGATGTCAAAATTTATTATTTCATTGTATAAAGGGAGATTGGAAATAACAGTCTACCACGCTGCTACCAAGCCCATGGATGCAAGGCATCTGGCTAGAATTGGTCCACTTCTTTAGACTGTTGCAAATTATGAGATCATAAGCACTAAGGAGCTTTACTAGCTTCGACCCAAACAAATTGTCCCCGAGGTATTTAAAGCTCCTTTTGTACCGGCTAGGCAGAGTAAGGTCTTCGTCTAACCAAAGAGGATTAAGGTTGGAATGATTGCTTAGAAGAATAGTTTGGTTGCTAGTTCGCGCATTAAAGTCACCCATTAAAATGATATTACCTTCATTCCTAAGGCTAAAAATATCATTCTCTAAACCATTGTAAGGACTATTTTTATATAGATTCTTTTTCTTATAGAAGTTAGAATTGACGGGGGGAAAATAACAAATTGCTATATAGGTCTTTTTATCATTAATGTTAGTAATCTCTATCCAACTATATTGGTTGTAAGGGGCGTTTTCATAAATCTTAGCATGGGGGGAGATGTTCTTCTTAATGTAACAAGTTATACCCCCTGAAGCATAACGGGAGGATCACTTGTTCTAGGTAGACCATAGTGCAAAGCCATCTATGTTAGGGACCCTAGCTTCTCTGTGCTCCCAAGTTTCAACAAGAAAAATAATATCAACATCATTCGAGATCCAACTTAGCTTGGGGTCTTTGTTCCATGAAAAGCCCTGACACTTCTAAGAAAGAATCCAAAGCATGTTGAATTGCTATTTATTACTATCTTTTTGGTTTCTATCTTGAATAACGACTTTTCTGTTTCTAATTATTACCCATTTTCCTTCCTTCCTAGCTTCTTTTACCTTTTGAACCTCCTTTCTTAATTTTGCTTGATCTTCTAGAATGAGATCTTCATTTATAAATATTCCAGTTCCTTTTAGACTTGAGGTTTTACTAAGTATGTCATACTTATAGTCAGTAGAGCTCACCTTTATTCGGATCAGCCTTCCTTTATTCTCAGTTAATTTCTCCAACCTTTTTGCTTCTGTGAGACACGTTGTTTGAATTTGTAATCTATTATGTAATTCTGTCTGGGCTATGGCTAAAGTATCCTCGTCTACCTCCTCTTTCAAATTGGAGATGATAAGGTTCAAGGCCCTTTTTTGACGCTCATGGTCTAATCCTATCAATTTTTTCATTTCATCTTTAATTGGTTTGATATCTAATTTACCTGCCACACTATTTAGGGTGAGACAGCTATTAACTTTTTCTTCTAGTTCTTTAATCATGTCCTTCATTTTAAGACTCTCTAAAGTATTAACATCTCCTTGCTCGGATGTTTCGTTCGTATCTTGGTTTTGTTTTTCTATAACCTGCAACCTAGTCTCCATTGCCTCCATTTTATTCTCCAATAGTTCTATTTTATTTTCTATTTGTTTTTGGATCTTGTCTTCAAGAGATGTGAATTTATTTCCCAGCATGCTTCTAACTCTGTTTGTAGCTTGACTTCTCTTTCTTCTCTACGTTCCTCTAAAGACTCTATATACTCATAAAGGCTCTATAGAGTAACTATGCTAGGTCTACCTTTGGAAATCTTTGGTAGCTGTGGTGAATTATTCATACTTGAAAATATATGAGCAGATATATATTAGAAAAAGATAAGCAATGTGTGCACCTGATATCAGCAAACCAGACCACAGACCGCATGTGCCCCAGACGAACTACAACCCACATATAGGATTGCATCGCAGAGAACTGATATGCCGCAAAATATAGGTTCTTCTTTTTCTGCACTTCGCTTTCGGCACGAATTCAGGAATTGACCTCGCTCAATCGCATTGCTGTATATATGCGAACCCGCAAAGAACTGTATATATTCGAACCACAAAGAATTGATATGCGAACCCGCAGAGAACTATATATATTCGAACCGCAGAGAACTGTATATATGCGAACCCGTAGATATCTGTATACATTCGAACCCGTAGAGATCTGTTTCCTAAAATTGCATGCAGCCGAATAATAGTTCGCTCTTCTTCTTCGATAAAGGAGCCTCGTCTGATATCAGGTTTCAGATAGTTCGTTTAACGCATATTAAAGTATAATGAATATTATGATGTGTATGCAAATGTATGCACAAAGTTTATATACACACTATGTATGTTATATACGCACGCAAACCACCGCAAAGAAAATATCCACGACACTGCAGAGAAAACAACCGAAGTCTCTAATTAGATGCGAAGTTTGTTCAAATGTGAACCACCGAAGACCTAAGAACCATCGCATCGCAGGGATATGCCGAAGATCAAAGTTGAAAATGTATGGTCACAAGACAATTATTAATTTGCGAGATCGCCGAAGATAAAAGAACCACCACACCAAAGTTTTTCCTTTTAATTTTATATATATATAATTATATATATATTGAGCTGGTGATTTTTGTTTTATTTTATTTATTTTTCCAATTAATTATTTTTAATTTAGTTTATTTTGTTTCCATTTATCAATCTTATTTATTATTCGAATTAGGGTCTTGACTCCTTTTTAATAATTTTTTGACTTCCATCATTGGTAAAGCTTGCCTTTTTTTCTTATTTTTTTTAATTAAATTTAAATATCATTTTAAAAACTAGTTGTTTAAATATAACAGGTATTTATTAATATTTGTTTTTAATAAATTAATATCAATGAATTTAAATATTATTTTCAAAACTAGTAATATTTGGTTTTAATAAATAAATTTAAATATTATTTTTCAAAAACTAGCCATTTAATATAGTCGTTACTTAATAATATTTGCTTTCAATATATTAATAAATTGATATCATAATTTAAATATTATTATTCAAATATAGTCTTTACTTGAAATTATGTCTCTACATTTCTCTCTATTTAGGCCTTTGCCAATGTTTGTTTCTTCATCTGGTCTTGATGATGAACCACACTTGTTGGTTCGAAACATGTCTACCGAAAATTTCTCTTATGTGATTTCTACCGAAAGACTTTGCTTAATTCTAATTCATTACGGATCACAGAAGCCTGAATACAAAAAAGATGAATCTTATTAATAGGTTCAAAGCATCTCCTATCAAATATTACTATGTGATTTATACGAAAAATAGTTCAAAAATATATAAATTGTAATATACAATATTTAAATATTTTTAAATATTATATATATATATATATATATATATATATATATATATATATAACTAAATATCGTGGAAAGTTTTTTATTCTTTATTTTCTGAAATATTTAATGTTTATTTATATCTAATATATTATGGAAAGTTTCTTATTTCTTTATTTTTTGAAATATTAAAGTTTTATTTGACACTGTAAGGCGTTCCTTTTTGAAATCAACTCTCTTGAGTGCCACCGTGTAGGGGTTAAATTTGACGGGTTCCTGCCCATCTTATGACGTTTAATATTTATTTTTACCAGTTTTATATGATATTTTCAAATTATATTCACTAATCAAGTCTAGAGTTAAAGATAAATCTAGACTAGTTGATAAATAAAAAAGCTTCCAATCTTACTAAATATATTCCTAATTTACTAGTTGGTAAATAGAAAAGCTTCCAATCTTACTAAATATATATCTAACTTTAAACTATTGACATACTATTAGAATTTTTTTTATTAAATTAATCTACCTCTTGCCTTTTAAAAATAGTAAAAAGAAAAAAAAACTCTTATTCAAAAAATTAAAAAGCAATTGAAAAGTACGAAAGCTTGGAAATTAGAGACATGAACTACCATGAGCAACATTCACATACAAAGTCGAGAGTTAACCACAACCTGGGATAGGCCAGCGTTAATCCACAATAGTAAATTTTCTCTTTCTAGTTAGAACTGTTTTGCGATATATAGTAACTTGCAGGATCCAAAGGTTAGAAACGTCCACTGGGCAAGCATTTTTATGGATATTCATTTATTATTGAATTGACAAATCATTGGAATGTTCTCTTCTTTTAAATAGAGGAAGTCTATGTTTGGCAACGGGTATCATAATTAATTGTTTAAAATGGAACGTACATATATGATCCATGGAGTCATGAGAATCTTGAGGTGGTCAAAACAGAGATCTTTGTTAACATAGTCATGCAAATCTTAGAAGTCATGCTGATCCATAATTATTTCATTGTTTTTCATTTAAATTGAAATTAGGCACTTGTAGCCATGCAAATTGTAATTGCAACTAGCTGTAAATCTTATTTAGTCCAGGGTCCAGAGGCACGTACATGATGCTTTGTGTTCGATAATTAATTCCAACGCCCTCTAGGTTGTCACAGATTCGTGCATCCAATTCCATCTATAAACTTTGACTATTCCATATATATCTAATCTCTACAGAGGTTTATATGTTTGACTATTCCATAGATATCCATTTGACTACATGTGTAAGATAGAGATAAAGAGGATTGAGAAATATATGAATGGCTCACGAAGTAAACTGAGCGATGATAAAATTAATTCATTCATGGGTGTTTGTGTTGTCAAGGATGACATTGAGCATGTGAGGCTATATAGACTTATCAGACATATGCCGAGAGAGGTTTTTGGAGGTTTTGGAGTCTTTGTCTGTGAATAAACTGTAAAAAAATCTAAGACTAATTTGAAATCATGAAAAGCAGGGTATAGAAGAAGATGTTTGTATGGAATAACAATTTGAGACTATGACACAAAAACTTGAAGAGTCCAAAGAAGGCTAAGACATAATCAGGGTTTTTCACAAAAGAAAAATGACATATAATCTATATATGTTCTCTGATTGTCATGGATCACTGGCAGAGATAGCCAATCGTCCATTTTGTCAATTAGAAGACAAAAGTCCTATTTATGTGACATCTTCGGCCTCTGTATTTCGTGTGCAACTATGTCAACTACACTGGCATGAAACGAACAATCGATAACTTGATCTAAAGTTGGGGATAGGGTATGACTCAAACATCATAACCTACCAAAATCTTGACTTACAGTTGGGGTGTAATACAAATGTTGGTTTTATTATGACAACCTACTTCCTTTTTCAATCGCTTAGAAATGTCCAGTGTTTTTAATTGAGTGGATTCCATGACATGAGAACCAGAGAAGGTTGATAAGTCCATGTCACTCTATTTTCAAAACCAGTGTGGCGTTTGTAGTCGATCTTCTTGACCTATGGAATTTATGTATATAAAGAACTTGAATACAAAGAAATTTTACTTATGGAAAAAAAATTTGCATAGCTCTCCTATATCATATTAATCGGATAATGCAAAACTAAAAATAATATCGCTAAAACTAAAATAAAGCATCGTGATAACATAGCAGAACTAAAAAAATAGCAACAAGAAAGTACAAGAGAAGAGCTTACCTTGAGTAGTTGTGGATTTGCGACTCAACGTTTTTTTTCTTATGGGCTGTATCTCTACTAAAATGAGAAAGCTCAAGGCTCCAGCATTGTGATGGGCATGGGGCATTCACTGCATAATATTCCAATTTCCAACTTCCCCACATACCATTTGAAAATCGAGATTATGATAAAAGTGGAATGAAATTTGTAGGAAATAGAAGTCAAATCATCATCGGATTGGGAAAAAAAGTTAACCCAACAATAATTCTCATAAATATTGGAACTTCATAATAAATGCTTTACCAAACCAATGCTAAATTGCGAATGTTAACAATGTTGTGTCAATTAATGCATTGGTGAGCTCCAGCTCCCCGTTTTAATTGTGTGCCTTAATGATATTGAAATCTAGATATTCTGGCCAAACAAAATGGATATGGACCTTGCACTCTTAGTCCCGTCGCATTGATAATTATACATAAATTCACGTAAGTGCTGGAAGCATAGAATGATACAACGCGTCCAATCCAACTCAGGTAAGCTGATAGTGGGTACCTATATTGTCAATTCAATATAAAATTTAAACGAATACAAAAATTATAATATATATATATATATAATATATAATATATATATATATATATATATATATATATATATATATATAATTTGTAATTTGTAATTATGACAGGTTTAGAAATTATTAACAAGTTCATAATAACATGTAGATTTTGAAAATTGCCTGTATTTGATGGCTAAAAAAGGTCAAAACGTGCATACTGGCGTCAATTTTAACCCCTGCCACCATGCACCATTCTCCACCTTCAGATTTAATGTTAGAAGATTGAACAATTTTCAACGTCAGATTAATAGTTAATAATAATTTCATGTTAAAAATTAGTTAATAGTTAATAATATTTAACTATGAAAGTGCCTGTATTTGACGGCTAAAAAAAGTCAAAACATGCATATAGGCGTCAATTTTAACCCCTACTATTGTGCACCATTCTCCACCTTCAGAGTTAATGTTAGAGGATTGAACAATTTTCAACGTGAAATTAATAATTAATAATAATTTCATGTTAAAAATTAGTTAATAGTTAATAATATTTAACTATTAACTACCTCCCCTTGAAACACATCTGAGCAATCCTAGCATCTTGCGAAAAGCTTTCTCTTAGGTTTTTGTTCATTTTCAAGATTCCATTTTGTGACATGAATCATGAGTAGGCAATAATGTGACATGAATCATGAGTAGGCAATAATGTTGGCTTCTGTTCCAGAGCCGAATACACGAGACACAAGATGGGATGAGGCCCTAGTTAGTAAATCGTGCTGGAAGTTGTTAGCAGTTTATACATTTGGATAGCCCAGAGTTAGAGATAGAGACTTCAAATATTTCATGAATAAGAATCTGAATACAACTGTAAGCAGGTATTTGAGAATGGTGTACTGCAACGACATGATTCCCAGGATTCCATATGATGATGAAGCACTTATGTTCAAGCATTGTGGGGTGTGCCTCTACTACAATAGCTGCTACAAAGAAACGGTATTAATTTCATAACATCTTATTTTTTCTTATTCCCTCTGAAAAGAAGTATTGTTTTACTTTTTCTCTGGCTCAATTGCATCGCAGACAGTGGAGGAAGTACCGAGTATGCAACATGGGAGGTTGTGCACAGTTTGATCATGCAATACACGAAAGGAAAAGATTTTAGTGAAGGTTGGTTCTCATTGTTATTCAGATTTATGGGAATTTTCTTGCCAGGCATCTCTGCACACAATCCGTCCAACTATGTGAATGCAATAAAACTGAAATTCTCTGGTTTTGTTATCCATTTATACAGGAACTACTATCAACATTTCTTGTTTATTTTCACATGCGCCTGACAAGGAATGTTGGTGTGGTTCACAAGGGTTCGTAATGCCGGAGACAAAACTTTCAAGCACAACCCTGTGTCCCTTTTTTTCCCATCTGTTGGGAACATGGATTGCTTCTCTCTGCTCTCATATGTTGGTGGAGACTCAGAGGTAGAGGGAGGAGTTAGGGGAATGGTGCACCTCCTGTTGGGCACTACCTTACTACCACCTCACCAGTGCCCGCGCTTTCCTGGCCAACAACCTCATAAGAAGATTCAGTTCTCAATCCACCAATCCATGGAGCTCAATTTCACTGGTAAGTTGTTATTAACATGGCTCAACCTCTTCAGGTGGGAACATGGGTTAAATAATAGAGTTTCTTGTATAAATTCATTGTCAAATTGAACATAGTACACCGGTGATCATACTATTTGTTCTATTCTATAAAGTTTGTTTCTCACATTTTACACAACCTTTTCCTGAGTTTTTTTTCTTTTAGCATATCTAAAGTCTCGATTCTGTAGGCATATCATAATAATAAAAAAGATCCTAACAAAGAATGATAGACACATAATTTATATGAAATTTATCGGGATGTATTTTTTCTTGAAAAGGGTAGGGTTAAATCTAACTCTGCAAATTCAATTGAAGAACCCAAAAATTTTGTTTTTAAAAAGGTTGGTCTGAGGGTTTGAGAAATGGATTCGAGAGCCGGTGCTTCTTACCATGTTAGTGATGATTTCATTTTTCTATTTTGTTGATGATTAATTATTTTTGGTAATACATAAATAATATAATTGATGATAGCATCTTTGTTATACTTTATTTATAAATGAATATATATATATTATATATAATATATATATATATATATATATACAAAATTAAAAGGTTATTTACTAAATTAATTAAGAAATATTTACATCAATGCTTATTTGATGTTTAAAATTTTAATTTAGTTCTTAATAATTTCTCAAAAATTCTAAAATATTAATAAATATTTGTTATGTGTTATATGAATATAAGTTATAAATTTTGGGCATGTGGTAATAACAAGCTATGTTATTTAGTCCATGATATTATAACAAATATTATTACTTATTTACATATTATTGAATCTCCATAGTAAATGTGAAAGTGAATCTCCATAGTTATATATATATATATAACCATAGTTATATATATATATATATAACTATAATAACTATGGTTTATATAGTTATATATATATAACTATGGTTATATATGGTTATATAGTTATATATATATAACTATATATATAACCATAGTAAAAATAATTCTAAATAAAGGTAAAATTATTTTTTTTAATTTAAATTTTTTGAGAATTAAGTGTTTTTATGCATAGTGAGGTTAATTTGTTGCTTTGGCAATCTTTTAATGATCTATTATCATTGGCCTTGACAAACTTGACTAATTGTGGCAGTTATTACTTGGCAATTATAATTTTTAAATTCCACGCTATTGAAGTTGGAAACCTTTTAAATGATATAGTAATAAGGATTTTGACAAGCGTTACTATTGTATTTACTTTCTTATTAGACACTTAGCTTTCTCCAACACATGTTTTTGCATTGATCACTTGGAAACCTTTTAAATGATATAATAACAATGATTTTGACAAGCTTTACTATTACTTTGTTATTAGGCATCTAGCTTTCTCCAACACATGTTTTTGCATTGGTCACCTGGAAACTTTTAAATGATATAATAACAATGATTCTGACAAGCTTTACCATTGTATTTCGACTTTCTTATTAGTCAGGTAGCTTTCTCTAACACATGTTTTTGCATTGGTCAATTTGGTTAAGATTCGGTTCAATACATCACAAATTCCACAAATTCCACAATTTCCTGATTCGATTAGATGTTGTTATGTTTGACATGCTTAAGTAGATTCAAATATTTAACGTGAGATAGTATTGAGCACTTGGAAAGGCAGTTGTACATAAGACTGTTGTACATGTCTCTGTTTCGAGGAGATTGGTTGATTGTATTACATTTAACATTGACATTTCTTTTTCACTCAAAAGGGGCTTTAGTTAGATCACATAACATGTCAATCTATACTCTTCTTTTATATACTATCTCCCTCTGTTTCAAGTAGATTGGTTGATTCTACTACATTTAACATTAACATTTTTTTTCACTCAACATAACATATCAATCTATATGTAACAACCCAAAATAAATATGTAATTAATCAACTAATTAACATCAAGTTCAAACTATGAATAGTACTTACCTATGGTTGAAGTCTACTTACTGCAACAAGGTTTTGGGAACGACTCTCCTCCCAACCGTAGGCTTAGTTGTGCAAGGACTTGCTACAACTGGCCACCCTCGAGCCTCAATCAACGTACTACTGCTAGTGACTCCTCTATCTTAGAACATTATTCTCCCAAGAGAATGAATGATAGAATCTTGGAATGATGGAATGCCTCTCATCTTCCTCACCATCTATTAAATGGAGCAAACATTAGAAGGGGAACCACATGCACACTCTCCATGTGTCAAGGGGAACCACATGCACACTCTCCATGTGTCAACATGCAACTTACTGCTTTCTTGTTTTATTCTTTTATTTTTACTTTTTGATAGTTTTACTGATTTTTACTATTTTTCTTGTTTTATTTCATTTATTTATATTTATTTAAAGCATGTAATTAATTTATTAATTATTTATTTATTGTTTATAATTAAATTAATATTTAATATATTTATAATTTATTATCAAGGGACAATACATCTCTCCCACTTTAAGGAACTTCGCCGAAGTTAAGTTGAATTATTTATTATTTTTATTATTTATTAATTATTATTAAGGGATATTACATTTATTTATTTATTTATTACATCATGTTACAGTCCCGACACCCTTTGTTGAACTAGTATAACCAGCAGGCATCGAAATTTTCACAACACCCGGGAAATCCCAAGGAATCTCTGTCCTTTTTCCCACTTTTGGAATCAGGCATAAGCCTTCCATTTTCAGAATTAGGCATAAGCCTCCTCGGTCTGTATCCTAGTCCAAGGCTGGCCCCAAGGCTTGAGCCTGACTCAGACCTCATCTGCTCCAAGGCAGGCATATCGTACAGTGCTTAATGTCACCGGGCGTCTCACAAGGTTGGCCCACGCCCTCCACAACTCACTAAGGCGCACAACCCCAGGCATTGAAGTCCTTACACCCCTACCAGACTTCGACATCCCAATACAATACTAGGCACCTAGCCTAGAACATTAGGCACTTGGCCTCTTCAAGATGGTCCCATAACCCTTCAAGAGCTATCCATCAAGAGCTACACAAGACAAAGGAACCATTGGCATATGTAGTGTTGATTGAGTTTGTCCCTAGCCCATATGGTGTTACTTATTCTCCCTTGTGCATATGGGCTCGCACGAGATCATCAAATAAACTTGTGGAGTCCTGTGAATCATCACACCTCAACATGCAACCAATGCATTAACCATACCATCATAGTATCATAGAAAATAATCCACATGCCAAGTTTTGCATGTCATCATGAGAACATTCATCATTGTTAATCGCAACATTATGAATAATAACGAATTGCATGCTCATGCATGTCATAATTTTGTATGCAACTATCACATGCTTCACCTTATGAAATACCCTCATAAGTTATAACATCAACATATTTGCATCAAGACATATCATGACTTCACATAATAAATGAATCACATGTCAAGAAACCTCATATTATAGCATCATAATTCCTGGATTTCAGATTTCTGTGGCTTGAATCTTTTGAATGAATGACCGGAGAATCCACAGTTTTATCATTTTTGAACCGACATTTTGAATCCCAAGTGGGATCCATCTTTCAGGAAGAGAGAATGATGATGATAGAAGAGCAGCGGAGAGGAAATAAATAGATGGAGGATGGAAGATTTTTGGAGAACCAAACAAGTCGGCTGAGATGATAACGATTATTATTATTTTTATTAATTATGAAATTTTATAATA
>APFE030196642.1:0-11939 GCA_000404065.3 Pinus taeda
GATCAAGGGGACAAGAGCACAAACGAAGCCCACTTTTTCTGCAAATCCCCCCATCAATCCATACCCAGAAGTATCCATGATAAGTAAACCCAATACTCAATTACCAAATGACAAGATATACCTTTAGATTTGGGAGGTCCACTTTCAAACATACGATCAATACAGGTGGGTGAGGGACCACATGGCTGGCTCAAGTGGCAGAGAAATGGCACATCGAGCTAGTAGGAGGCTGCAAGGGGTTGCTGGTTGCCAACTAAGTCTCATCGTGGAGAAAAATTTCTCCTAGGGATATCACCCACAAAGTGGTGGGTAATAGGTCCCTCCAATAATTTCGACCTCCTTTAATAATTTCAAACTCCTTTACCTAGTGGTGCGTATTTTGTGAGAGAGTTTTCCCCACATTCCACTAAGAAATTAAAAAAAAAAGACTTCGACCCACTTTTCCTAAGTGCCTCTCCAAAAATTACTTTAGGCCCCAAAATGACAAAATTAACAAAATTGGTTTTTCCCTTTAGAAAAATATTAAGTAAGGGACATTATAGACATAGGGGGAAGATGGTTTCTCCCCTATGCAATGACTCCTGTTACTCAAACATAGGGTGGAAGATGTTTTCTCCCCTATGTGATGACATGAGGTGAGAGTGTCCCATAGGACCTGTAATAACCGAAACTGAAATACAGGAAGCGTATAGAAATTTTAAATTTTGTGCTTACTTGGACTGCTATCTGATCCGGTGAAGTTGATGATGCTGCTACTGCTCAGCTCCAATTATCCGGGAGACCAATTCCACCCAGCCAGACTGAGCAGAGACTGGCTGCTCAATCCAGTAAGCTTCTCACAGAAGCTCACTGTCCCCCGTGCCTAGAACCTCAGACGGATTAAAGCTCTTCCAATGGCAGACCTCTCTCACTGCTGAATCTCTCCTCCTGGTTTCTCACTCCGTTCTTCCCCCCCTTTCTCGGTTCAGACCTCCGGTTTTAACTGCGGGCTTGGCAGTGGCTGCCCTCCCACCTGCAGCCACCGCCTTCCCTCCTCCCGACACGCCTTCCATGCATTTTTGCGGCTCTCAGATATTTTGCCCCTGCTGTCTTATGTCTGCTCTTATGTATCCTGTTTGATTTATGCGCCCCTTATATAAGGGTGTTTTCTTTTATTTTTTTGATTTTATTTTTATTATAAGGTTTTAATTTTATAAAGTTTAATTTATATATTTTATAAAGTTTAAAATTTATGTTTATAAAGTTTAATCATATTTATTTTAAAGTTCAATTCATATTTGTTTTAAGGTTTACTATATCTGTTTTAATATAAAGTTAAAACTTTATGTTAGTGGATTAGTTTAGATGGGTTGTTACAGGACCTCCCTCATTGTCTTGAGAGGATGGTAGTTGATGCTCCCCAATGATTCTTCTTCTTTAGATTCGAGAATTTTTCAGCATATAGAGTTGAGCAGAGATGGGACATGATATGACGGCAGGATACATATGATTATTACATGTGTAGTTGGAATTTATCCCTAGCTAAGAGGGAGTGTTAATTTGGCAACTCAGTGACAAATTCCAACCATGGGACTAGATTCCTCATTTCGAGGGGACCAATTTTGACTATTGAAGCACTCAATTTGGATGAGGGAAAGTGTATTTTTGAAATGAAGGCCACAATGTCACATTTGACTAGGTCAGCTCTAACATGAAATTGGACACCCTTGGAAGCCTATAAATATAAGTGACCTAAAGCTCATTTGGGCATCACCAAGCATCTTCTTCTTCTCTTCTTCATTGATTGGTTTGCACAGGTGTGAGTCTAGGTCAAGGAAAGTGGTTCATACAAGTCCGAGATTATAAGGTTTGAAGCTCACACGTGTTTTAGGGTTTTGGTTTCCAACCGCAGGCTATACACCGGCAATTTTTGGCTACAACCACAGGCTGGCAGGCTTGTTTGTGAGGTTGGAAGCTCTCAATCGCATGCACACTTCCGCTTCCATGCGGTTGAGCTCTAGGATTTCATTTTGACATTTGACCACAGTTGATCGCAGACAGGAAAAGTTGTCTTTGATTTGCATTGATGTTGGGAACATATTTCTGAAAGTTGTTGGGTGATTTTGTATTGGGCTCATTGTACTCTCTACTGAACATTTTATGACAATCTAATAGAAGAAGAATTACAAAGGGTTTTCCCATAGTGGCTTTTTCCCTGGTCATTGACCGAAAATCTGGGGTTTCTTGTTGATGTGTTGATTGTCTCCTTTGTCATTGCATGTACTGTTCTATTTTCAATTACTGTTGATTGGAAACATTGAAAATATTAATTATTGTTGAAACATTGCTAATTGAAAAATTAAATTGGACTAAAGTAATTGAAACAACATAGAGCAGGATTAATAATTCTGAACCATTTTATTTCTATTTGCAAGGACAATCCATGTACAAAATAGTGAGGAATGAGTGTACCTGGGTCGCTACAACAAGCACGCAAAACCCAAGTGAAAGAGAGGGATTATCATGCTGAAATTGGCTCAGACTGGCTCAATGCACTGGCCAAAAAATCCTGCTGCTGCTGCTGGAGGAAAACTGTGATTTCACCCTGCAGAACTGCTCCAAAAAGTTTGAAAAATTAGAGATAAGCTCCTTGCAGCCCAACCGTCAAAAACTAGAAAGATCTCGTGCTAATTCCTATTGCTCGGAAATGCCCAAATTTTATGCCACTGGCCCAGAAGAGAACTCTGCACCCAACCAATAATCTACTGCTGCCAATAGCTATGAATCCTCCCTCAAACTACTACTGGAAAATTACCCTGTAGATTTTCTCCGGAAATAGTGAGAATTCAACTCCAACTAGCTCCCAATCTCCCTGCCCAATCTTTGCTTTGGAAATGCTCCAGAAACCCTTGTGCAGGCCCTGAGAATAGCCAATTCATCTCTCCCAAATGTAGTGATCTCTAGCTCTGCAAATCACCCAAGATACTCGTCCTCCCTCAAGTAAAATTTCTGCAATTTCTCCAAGTGCTACTCCCTCGGAAGCTTGTCTCCCCAAGCTCTGAGAATTTCTTCCTATTCGTCCTCTACGAAACTCACACAAGCTGAATCACTAATGACTCACAAACTGCTGGAAAACACTCTCCAATCAACTCCCAAATCCTCTCCTAGGATGACACTCTTGGTTCACCGAAGAAGAGTCGGAATTCCCACTTGGAAATTCCTTGTGCTAAGCAACATTGATTGACCTGGCTAAACAGCTCAAGCAAACTCTTTGTCTGAAATTGCAATGTCAAAAAGCCCTTCAAATGATGCTTCCCCTTCTATTTATAATTGCTGCTTACCTCCCATTTGTGGGCTCCACTAATTCGACCCCCTTTTCCCTTCTCCTTTCTTGTCATTCAATTTTCTCCTAAGTGGTTCGATTTGCCTTCTTTTGGGTGGCCCCCACAATCCACTAACACTTTAATTTTCTCTCTTGAAAATTAATTTGTGCCTCCATACCCACTTTTCCTAAGTTTAGAAGCCAAAATATTTATTAATCGCCAAAAATTACAAAATTGGTAATTCTCCTTAGCAAATTTATTCATTGGGGACATGACAGAGGATGCACGATTAGAGGTCACGGAGTGTACCCAACAACATGCGACCTTGAAAAATATGTTAGCGTGACTTGAAGTCTCCTGGGACGAGATGCTAAGTATGAGATGCATTCTAAGGAGCACAAATCATTAGTGGTCTTGTGCAACTTGAACATCAATTGTATACATCTATATGCGCAATGTTTAGGTAGTTGTTGACCTGTGCAAATGCTGAATACGATGAAGTTTGCTTTCAGTACTCTGTCTAATTTGCGTTAGTTCTAATCACTCCTAGATAATGCCCAAAATCAAAATGGTTAACCTGCAATGGAGAGGACTGTGGTCAAAGTGTGAGTGCCAGCCTGTAGTATGAAGGTGATTTGAATCAACTCATGCAATGTATTTGCTGGACAGAGTACTCTTGCTGCTAATGTAATGATAAAACAGAGTATTTGAGAAAAGTAGATGGACTGTCTATGTATTGTTGTAGTCACTGTGTATTTTGTAATTCTGAGTGAGGTTCTCAGTCCAAGAAGGGCATGTATGATGTTTCGAGTTATGTATTTGTCATGGCATTGTTTGTGTAAGAGTATTGCTGCTATAAGTAAGGGATTAGGCTACAGATTGAATACTTATGATCAGTCATATGAGCAGAAGGTGGTGTTGATGTACTATTGATGTTTTGGGTAGACCTAGGGTGGCACTAGATTCTGCACCTATTAGGGTTTGATATATATGGGACAGGGGACAGATTAGTGCGATAGCTGCCATGTATGTTGTGTTGTTGTAGAGGTAGGGTGTTTGATGAGAGTTTGTGTTTGACCAGAGGTTGTGTTGCAGATTGAGATAAGAGACAGAGTTGTGATCAGCGTTTGTGTAGTGCTGGTGTGCACAACAAGGCTGCAGTGGGCCGGAACATTACTATAGCTACCTTGCCTTATATATGCTACTATCATTGTGCTACTCTACTTTGTTTTTGTGATATGTATCCTAAGCAGAGAATGCTATTGAGCAGGTTGGTCTATCAATAAATTTGCCAGGAAATGTTGCTAGGGTTTGCTATAACTTGAAGTGCTTGCCAATCCATCATATTGTTGATTTGATGTATTCGTGTAGCTAAGCTCATAATACTACTAAGTGTATCAATCAAAGTTTGTTACCAGAAGTTAGATGTTGAGTTAGGGTTTATGTTTGCATATTGATGATTGAAGTTGTTGTCTTGCCAAAGTGATTACTACTGATATCTCAAGAAGTATAGCTGCTAATACTGCTAGAGGACTGACAGTATGAGGATTTATGTTACAGTTTGAATCTAGTATTTGATAGGTTTGATTTGTTGAGCAGAGGCTTGTATTCCAGAGAGGTATTGTCTCTGATGCTAGTGATATGTGGAGAAATGTTTTGATACATCAATCTATTGGATGATTCAATTAGGGCTTGATATTTTAAACATAAAAATTTGTGGTTGTTGCTAATGATCTTGCGCCAGTGATTCCTAAACGACAAAGTCAGCAAAATATTTGATACTATTTATTTTGATTTGAGCACAGTGGATCTATTCTAAAAATTGTGAAATGTGGTCCACCGGCTGATTAGGGTGACAGGGTGGTGCTAGGGCAGGTTGGAGCCTGCACGGGGCTTTGGAGCATCCTTCTAGTCGGAGCTGGTAAACCGGGTGTTGGAGCCTATAAACTAAGGCATTGGAGCGTCCTGCCAGTTGGAGTTAGTAAACCGGTAAACCAGGAGTTGGAGCTGAAAATATTGATATAAATTGTTGAATACAATTATTAAGAAGCATTTGGTGGTTTTTCTCCCGGAAGGGTTTCCACCTAAAAATCTTGGTGTATTGTCTTGATGTCATGCATTGTTGAATGGTATTTTTTACTGATATGATGTTGATTTATGTTTCAACTAATGCTAATGTTAATTTGAATCTTCTTAAGATTAAAATTAACTAATTGAAGAGAAATATTGATTCACCCCCTCTCAGTATTTCCAACAATACCTTACTTGAAAGAAAATGCTTGGATTTGATTGTTAATTTGACATTATTTTGCTTTATCTATCCCTTGGGGGCTTGCCACTTGAATTTTTCCTTGAACGCCTTACTTGGAGATGATTCTTTTTCCTGCTTGGAGGACTCAATCTCCCTTTCTTTTTTTGGAATGCTAACGACTAGACTAGTTTGAAGCAATATGGCATTTTCATTGAATAATTTTGAATTGACATTTAGATGATTAGCCCTTGGGGGCTTCAGGTAGCACAATAAGACTTCAACGATCTAACATTTGCCTTTTCTTTTCCTTTCACACGATCCAACAGCTGAAAAGGGGATGACTTCATGCCCTACATGTGGTACAAATGCTTGATTTGATGTCACTTTGCTTGAGAGTTGAGCTGATTTGGCTCAGGGATGATACTTCCTTGACCTTCGCTCTTTGTCCACCTCATAATTTTCTTTCAAATATTGTATCTTGCAATCCTACATGGAAAGCCCTCTTTCCCTAAAAGTGGGTTCATTGTTATAATTAGAGATATGTGAGGGTGTTCTACTTCTAACTACTTCAAAAGGCAAGTGGTTCATCTTGGCATAGACAATCAAATGGACACCCTCTTTGCCTCAAAAGATGCAGCATGATGCCCCGGGATACCCAAATGCATTAGGGACTGTGAGGCTCTCAAGATGCATAGCCAAGGCGAAAATGGAGTGCAAAATACATAAGACACATGGCACATGTGGAGTAGGGGTGCACTAGGATCAGAAGGGATAATGTAAGGGAAAAGTACATGTGGTAATCACCCTTACAAGGCTTTATGACACAAGTGGTATCTTAAACCATGAGTCCTAATAGTGTCTAATCCATGGTATCTGCAACACTATCCTAGTGTATAAGAATACCCATCAAGGCAGGGAATTATTGCCCTCGAGGGGAAAGTCAACAATGCCACAAAGGAAGATATACCATGAAATAAACTATACCGGGAGTAGCCATGATTTTCCACACCAATAGGGATCTAACTGTCACTTTTAGAAAATAACACAAACCCCACATGGCTTTACAAGGCTATAAGGAACCCTTTGGGCTTATATGGCATGGCCAAAAAGTTATGGAGTACCCTTGCTGAAAGAGGGGTACTGGTAGCATGATATCATGTTATGGATTATGTACATTAAAGGGGAATATTTAAGGAAAGAGATTAATATCATTATCGATGAGAATTGTGAGGAAAATTACATTAACATTAATTTGGAAACTCAATTATTAATTTTAGAATCAAATACAATTGAGAATAAGGATGCCTCTTATTTTGAAACAAAATACAAAATTTGGAATTTGCAAGTAACAATTGATGATTATGAATGTATATCTCAATTCAGTGTTGTAACTAGGTTTAAAGAAGAAATCGACATAATCCTTGGTTTACCTTGGTTTGAAGAACTTGGTACCTTCATGTTAAACACAAATATTTCTTTTTTGATGTTTCCCTATAAGAAGAAGATGATGACATTCTAGGACATGACAATAAAGTCAGAATATGTAATATCTTCATTGTATGAGTTTAAAGATATCACAAAAATAATGTTTCAAGAAAATAAAATGTTAATGTCAAGAATGCATAAAGAATTTGTTGAAATTATCTTAGATAAAAACAAAGAAATTTCTTGCTTAAAAGGTCATGGTCAGAAATTACTTGCACAAATCAAGAAATCTAAGACTATGAAGCAGTAATTGGAAAACATAATAGAAAAACTTATCTAGAAAGAAGAATTGAAGTCTTTAGGTAAAAATGTCCAAGTTGAGGAGAAGGGAACAAATACAGATCTTGTTAATCTTACGACTTAGAAAAATGCCAATTCAATTGAACTCAAAACTTACTTAGATGTTGCAATATAGACAATGGAAATTTGAAGTGAAGATTCCGTAATCTACTCAGCGACATTAGTACCTAAAGTAAGTCAAGAAATTGCCACAAGCATTACAAAGGAAAATTAGGTCACAAAAACACTTTATTGACATCCAAATCATAAGAGTGGACATATCAACTAGTTTGCACATCAATATCACCTAGGAAAAAAGCAACTGAGTTACATTTCGTAAAATATTGATGCCAACATAATTAAGTCTTATGAAAACAATTCATCTTGGGTATTGAATAAGTGCAATGTTCCATAGAAGATTGAATTGGAATGGCTAGATCAATTTTCAGTTCGACAATTTTGTTCAACATTTGGAGTTTCATATCATCTTGTATCATCGAAGATGATAGATCTAAGAATTGGGAAAGACACAAAGAGATTATGAGATAGAAAAAGATATCAAGCCTTTTGTTAAAATTGGCAACTAGGGAAAACTCCATGTGGGTCACCTTATTAATGGCATTTGATATTCTTCTTAGATTCCTCTCATCGCGAGGTGTAGGATTGATCTAACGATCATCCGATTCCGACATGTATTCATGGAGATATGAATTTATTTGTATTTCTCGACAATTTGTCAAGGTCAGCCAGCAAGCAAAACAATGTTTCTAACCCCCAGTTTATCCTCAATGTGGCATATAAAAGGAGGAGACCTTATGGCATTATACCACTCATCTCATCTTCTCATCTCTTCTCTCTCCTAGTTTGATTGGGTATGCGGAGGAGGAGCAGGTCTCTCACATGTGGGAAGAAGGAGGACGTAGGATTGTTGCAGCAGCGTTGACTTAGGTTGACCAAGGAGCAACAAGGCTGGGTTTGACTACGTGAACCAGCAAGGAGGTTAGTTTGACTGCGGATTACTGTCGAGAATCTCTTCCAAGCAAGCTGTAGTTCTGGACAGCAAAGCATTGACCTGTTTTGACCACGGATTTGACCAGTGTTAACTATTGAGAGTTGACCGCAGATCTACACCTGTGTTGACTAGTGTTTGACCATCTTTCTTAATTTTTTTGGGTTGCCTATCATTGTTGTTTGAGTCCGAGTTGACCAAGGTTGACTAGAGGTCATTTCTGAGCTGTTTGACCATCTTTGACTTTGTTGGTTAGGGTTTTATTGTTGCTGTTATAAAATCACAGATTTGTGAAATTGTACTATCTATCTCTCTCTCTGCTTAATTATTGAAGAATATAAGAAGGATTGATCAAAGGGTTTCCCCGCACTAGGGTTTGTCCCGGCTGGTGCCACATATTGTGTCCCTTGTCTTGGCTTGTCTTCTACTGTTTACATTTATGTTCTATTTGCATTTTACTATCATGTTGATGTGATTGCAATTCTGGAAATTGATATTAGGCTAATAAGAAGATTTGAAGTAAATTGCTCTTAAGCATAGAACATACCATAATTTAACATGGTATCAGCGCTGAGGTGAAGACAAAGCCCAAGAAAGAGTGAAAGAGCAATCATCGAAGATAGCTGGAAAGGTCAAAAGGCTTCATGGGTTCCTCATCCCACTTCCCAGCCGAAGACAAACTCCGTGAGAAGTCTGACTATGTAATATGTCTCTTGATCTAACATTGGAAGGGCAAGAAGTGTTGGACTATGTGAGGGGCAGAATTATAGAGCCTCCATCAAATGCACCAGTTTCTACAAAGAACAAGTACACTAAGGGTGAAGTCAAAGCAAAGAAGATTATCCGAGACTCAATTGACAAGCGTCTGGTGGCCTACATTTCCAAGTTAAACACCTCCAAGGAGATCTACGATAGACTGGTAAGATTGTTTAAAGTTAGTGATGAAAATCAAGTTTTGTTCCTCAAAAATATGCTAAAGGATATTAAGAATGGTAAGGACGAGGATATTCAATCCTACTTCTTAAGGATCACTGAGATCAAGAATGATCTTCTATTGATTAGAGAAGTCATTCATGATAGGGAACTAATTATCACCACCCTTGGAGGACTCCCATCTGAATGGTATATATTTAGAACCACTCTTCTTAACAATGATCGAATTCTGGGATTTGAAGAATTGATGTTGAGATGCATTCAAGAAGAGACAAGGATAGTGGAGCAAGTAATTCCTTCAAGCAAAGGCAACCCCACTGCTTTCTCCTCTCATGCCAAAAGGAGAAATAATTCTGGGTCTAAAGGTCATTTCAAAGGAAAGCCTGGATCAAAGGGTGGAAGGAAGGGAAGACACTTCGTTTGCAATAAATTTGGCCACTATACGAGGGAGTGTCCAAATAGAAAGGACACATCACATGATGATGATCAAAATCACTCCAGGGGAAACTCCAACCACAATCAAAGGAATGGCAAGTTCAATGGAAAAGGAAAGAGGAATGCGGGAAATCAAGGAAGTGTCCAACCCTCCAAGAAAGCAAGGAACTCCAGGTATGAATCAACTGTTGTTAATAACAAGCAATATGAGTATTATTTGATATTAGCCCTCTCCACTACCTCTCCTCTGGACTCGTTGGGCAATTGGCTTATTGATAGTGGTGCCTCAAGGCACTTCACTGGTTACAAGGAATCTCTCTCTAATTTGATATAGAAGGAGACAAACTTAGAGATTATTCTTGGAGACAATTCCACCTATCGCGTAAAGGGTGTAGGGAATGTTACTCTTCAATTAAATCAGGGTAACACGATCCATTTGCAAGAAGTCTTATATGTACCTGATCTCAAGAAGAATCTGGTGTCCATTTCGGCAATGGAAGACAAAGATGCTTTCACTCTTGGGTTCTGGGTTGACTCTTTATATCAAGTTGGAGGAAGTCTGTTGAGAGTCATGTCTTGCGACACATCTCTTCAGTCTGAACTATGGAATCGAAGGTTTTTCCACCTTCATTATAAGGCTCTACCCGATGTGAGACAAATGCTGATGGGGATGCCTGACTTCAAAGTAGAGCATGAAGGTGTATGTGCAGGATGTGCCGAAGGAAATCTCAAAAGAGGACCATTCCCCTCAAGCCATAGCAAGACCTCCGATATTTTGTAGTTGTTTCACTCCGACATATTTGGTATGATGCCCGTGAACTCTTTGGGAGGATATATATATTATCTCACTTTTACAAATGATTATTCCCACATGACTTGAATATACTTCTTTAAAAAAGAAGCATGAAGTGTTCACCTAGTTCCGTCACTTCAAAGCCTTGATCGAGAATCAAACCGAGAAGAGAATCAAGATTTTAGGAACTGATAATGGGACTGAGTATGAATCCAATGAGTTTCATGACTTTTGCAAAGAAACTGGAATTAAGAGGGAGACCACAACACCATACACTCTTGAGCAGAATGGTGTGGCTAAAAGGAAGAATCGTACAATTGTGGAAGTTGTTCGTGCCATGCTCCATGATCAAAGGCTTCTGAAGTTTTTATGGGCCGAAGCTGCGAATACTGTTGTATATGTTCAAAACCGATGCCCTCATCAAGCATTGGATTCCAAGACTCCTGAAGAAATGTTCACTAGTAAGAAACCTAATGTCTCTCATTTTAGAATTTTTGGAAGTCACGTATATTTTCATGTGCCGAAAGAGAAAAGAAGCAAATTGGGTGCATCTGGAAAGAAGGGAATCTTTGTGGGCTATAGCGAAAATTATAAGGGCTATAGAATCTATGTGGCTAGTCAAAGGGAAGTTGAAATAAGTCATGATGTCACCTTTGACGAAGATATAGCTCTTAGCAAGGTTGACAATCTTCCGATTCTAAGGAAAGATAAAGAAGTTGACATGAGGAAGCTGGATGAGAAGGAAGATGAAACGATGCCTGATGTTGAAGAACCTATGGATCCCATTGATCCCCCTCCACAAGAGCCTTCCTCTTCTAGGAAGAGACCCTCATGACTTAGGGGGGATCTTGAAGATGCCGAGAGACATATTGCACCCAGAGGGACTTTCCGTGAAAGCAAGAAATCGATTAGGTATCAAGGATACTTGACCATTATGAGCACCATCATTCAAAACGAGCCTACATCATTCGAAGAAGCCATAAAGCATCAAGTATGGAAGGATGTTATGAATGAAGAATACGAGTCCATCATGAAGAATGATGTATGGGATGTGGTCCCCAGACCCCAGGACAAAACAATTGTCACCTCTAAATGGCTTTACAAAATCAAGCATGGAGCTGATGGGAGTGCTAAAAAGTACAAGGCTCGCTTTGTTGCTCGAGGCTTCTCTCAAAAGGAAGGTGTGGATTATGATGAGATATTTGCACCTGTTGCCCGATACACCACCATCCGCTCGATCATAGCCCTTGCTGCTTTGCAAGGATGGAACCTACATTAGATGGATGTCAAGACTACGTTCTTGCATGGTTTGATTAGAGAGGAAGTCTATGTGGAACAACCCGAGGGATTTGAGATTCATAATTGGGAATCTCATGTATGTAGGTTGAAGAAAACTCTCTATGGGATGAAGCAAGCACCCCGAGCTTGGTATGAGAGGATCGATAGCTATTT
>APFE030196646.1:30696-45517 GCA_000404065.3 Pinus taeda
TTCAAAACATGATAGGTGCTGGAAGCATGACATGGCAAGAGGGCATGCTTGTAACTCGGTGAGGGTAGTGGGTTCATCCCTGACATGTTTGTCACTCTTGTGGTGTCTCCTGGGAGCCTACTCTTCTGAGGATGAGTCACTATGTGTCTCCATCTCATACTCAGACGAATGCTGTGATGTCATGACTGCAATGTGGACTGTGATTAGGTTGCCCTTTTGATGATGGTGTGAGGTTGGGTGCCTTTGTAATATCTGTTACTAAGGGGAACAATGAAACAAGGATTGTTAGGAAGGGAGTGATGAAATGGCGATAGGGGTTATAGGGAGAAATTTGTTAGGGATATGGGAGGAGTTTGGGTATTTTTATGGGGTAGGGATTTTAGGAAAAATGAGAGAGGGAGGATGGGAAAAGTGATGGGTGAGGGGCAAAGGTGAGTGGAGTGAAACCTTGGCACTTACAAGACATTTAAACGACCCTAGCCATCAATTTCTTGGCGATTTCTTATGGTCGATTTTATACATTTTGGTGGCATTGAAATATCTCTATAAACACCCTATCATTGACAAAATTTGATGAGCAAGTGATTTTAAAGAGCCTACCTCTCAATTTGATAGGCTTCACCAAAATTTGGGAGCTTGTTTAGGCCCTTGTCTGTATGCACCGCGCACAAAGCCCAGTGCGCCGCTCCCTGGTTATGCGTTGCACCCTTAGGAAATTTGCACTGTGGGCAGGCTGCGTGTGCGCCGCGCCCTCTGTGTGCGCCACGCTCCTGGGTATATGCGCCACGCCCTCCAATGCCGCCTCCAACTCACTCAATCGCTCACCAATGCACACTCACGCCTTCACAATGCTTCTCCAAGGCTTGTAATAGCACAATGCCTTTGTTTTAGACAAAAATTTGTATATATAGCCTTGGAAGAGATGGGTTTAATTTTTGCCTCTTCAAAACCCATTTTCCTAATGTTTGAGTTTTGCACTTTTTCACTGACTTCAAAACACACTGATTTTCACTTTCCCTTTGAAATTTTAGCTCAAATGATGAAATTTTCGGCACTCTTTGTAGGGATTGTAGGACAGGACATTTGGCCATGGAAACCATGAATGCATCTGAAAAAATCAACTAGCGACTTTTTTGAAAATTTTGTCATAAATGACATTGTTTGACTTTTCTTCAAAACAGAGTTTTGAAGAAGAGTCGAAGTCTATCTGCATGATGATGAAGCTCTCTAAACCATAACCGTGTAAGGACCTTACTCTGGCCTACATGGCTTTACTGGACATGTTCAAAGACCAAATTGATGAATTCCTAGACCTACACCTCGAAATGAACTTTGTCCTCTAACGGACCAGACCTTGACTGTCATGGACTTTGATGATGATTGACAAAAGACCTGAGCCAGCAGGAGCCAGACATGAGGGGGAATGACTATCATGACCTTCTCCGTCAGATTATGGCATGCCCCTAGCAGAATGCAACTGGGAGAATGAAGCAGGACACCTAAACATGAAATGCATAAAGAGTTTTGATCTCTGACGGAGGACTGACCAGACCGACTCTAACATTGGCTCCAATGGGGGATGGTAGCTCCTCGGAGGTGCCAAGAACAACAGATCTTTGGAAGAGCTAGACAGCGCCTTCGTCCATTGGGCTATGGAGTCATCATTTTGATAAATAATACAAGACTCTGACTCATTTATGAAACTGAAATGACCAAAAAACTGACTTTAAACTTGACATTGAAATGACTTAAAGGCTAGCTTGAACAACACTAATGAAACTAAAAAAAATGGTATTTAAAGTGATAGTGGAAGCAGCGTTGATAACTTAGAAATGGTACCGCTTGAGCAACTGACCATTGATCGGCCCTCCTGGACAATCTTCTCCGTTTATTTCCTTGAGAAGAAAGGTGTTCTGCCCCTGATATGTTGCAATCTTGAAAGGACCCTTCCAGAGGTTCTCGAACTTACCGTGCTTGCCTTTCTCCTCATTCCTTGCATCCCACTTCAGCACCACATCCTCCACCTGAAATTTATCCACCTTTGCCTTTCTGTCATAAATTTTCTTGATTTTCTCCTGCAATTTGGATGTGTTCTTGAAAACTTCTTCTCTGGTCTGCTGCAAGTGGACCATTTGATTCAACCTTCTCTACATGGGATCTTCTTCACTGTCAGTCTCCTGAAGAAGTTTGAAAACCAGGGCAGGGAGAGAGGAAGGAAATACTGTGTCAACTCCATAAACAAGCTCAAACGGTGACGTACCTGTGGACTTCTTCTGGCTGACCCGATCTGCCCAAAGCGCATTTACCAACCTCTTATGCCAGCTCTTCTCGTTTATTTCCAGCAGCTTTTTGATTATGTTAACCAATTATTTGTTTGAAGATTCCGCCAATCCATTTCCTTGCGGATGATAGGCAGCTGAGTGACCCAAAATGATGTGATATTTATGACAAAACTCTACCATCCTCTTTGATTTGAAAGCTGCTGTGTTATCAGTGATTAGCTTATTCAGGCAACCAAAGCGAGACAAGATGTTATTTTCTAGGAATGAAATGATTACCGCATCTGTAGCTTGTCTGGTGGGAATCACCTCAATCCATTTTGTGAAGTAATCTGTGGCTGTGAGGATCCATCTATGCTATCCGGAAGAAGCGGGATGAATTTCACCAATGAAATCCAACCCCCATTGCTGAAAAGGGGCGCTCACCTCTATGGGCTTGAGTGGTAGAGGCTGTAACTTCCGCTTTCCTTCGAAAATCTGACACTTATGACAACGCTTGACCATCTTATAAACATCAGCAAACAATGTCGACCAATAGTACCCTTCTCTCAAAATTTTGTTTGTTGTTGACTTCCAAAAGAGGTGACCACCACAGTCTCCTTGGTGGCAGTCCTTCATGACTTGCTTTGCTTCCTTTTCTACCAAACAATTTAACAAAAAGCCGTCGGGATCTTTCCAATATAGTGCTGAATTAAGAATGCAAAACTTGGCAGCCTTCAACTTGAGTGTTCTCGCTTTGTTTCTAGTCATGCTGGGCGGAGGTGACAAATTTTTGAGCACATATATGATATTTGAATACCATGGAGAGAGAGAAAACATTTCAGATACCTGAATTGGCGATTCTTCATCGTTCTCATCGGACATAGTAGCGATCAGATTTATGTCCAAAGCATGCAAGTTTGATTCAACCATTAGCTTCACCAATCCCTGTCCTTTCACCAGTTTTGTGGGCTTTATTTCTACGTCATATTCCAGCAAGGCTGCAATCCACTTGCCTCTTCTTCCTTCCGGATCGGCCTGCACTAAAACATCTTTTACAACAGCGTTAGGAACATAGGCCAGAACGTGGGAATGTAAAATATACACCTGGAAATCTTTCAATGCCTTCACAAGTGCAAGGGCTTGCTTCTCAATGATGTTATACTTTAAAGCTACGTCTCTTATAGCTCTACTGAAAAATGCAATGGGTCTTTCATGATCATCTCTCTTATGCAATAATACCACTGCCATAGTATTCTCCGAAGCAAATGAAAACAACATGAAATCCTGGGTGTAGTCCGGGCTGACTAGAACTGGTGCTGAGGAAAGAGCTAATTTGACCAAATTGAAAGATTTTATAGCCTCTTCCATCCATTTCACTTGGCTGTCCTTCTTAAGCATGTGTGTCATCTACCTTAGATGCTCAGTGAGATTGGGTACAAAGCGGCGGAGGAAGTTCATCTTACCATTGAACGATTGTATCTCCTTTTTATTTCGGGGCAGATCTATTTGCTGAATTGCTTGCACACATGCTGGGTCAATACGGATGCCATCCTTTGAGATAATGTGCCTGGTTAGTTTGCCTTCTTCCATGGCGAACAAGCTCTTCTTTGGATTCAGCGACAAGCCATATTTTCTGCACTTTAGGAAAACGGATTTAAGATGGTACATGTGTTCTTCATCAGATTTAGAAAACACCGCCAAATCATCTAAATACACCACCAAAAAGACATCCTTCTCATTTGCAAAAGCCAAATCCATAGCACGTTGAAATGTGGCACCCACATTCTTCAAACCGAAAGGCATTTTTGCGTAATGAAAGGTTCCCCATGGAGTGGTGAACGCTGTCTTGTCTCGGTCATCCTCATGGACATAAACTTGGTTATATCTGGAATAACCATCAAGCAGTGACATGGATGCTCCCACTACTCGTTGAAGTATATGGTCCATTTTGGGCAGTGGATAGTTGTCCTTCAATGAAACTTTGTTGAGATTTCTGAAATCAATGCATAAGCAAATCTCACCTGTCTTCTTCGTTACGGGCACCAAGTTGGAGATCCAATCTGAAAATCTGATTGGCACAATGATCCTTGATTTGTACAACCTGTTGATCTCCTTTTCAATAGATGGCAGCAACTTTGGATTTAGCCTTCTCAACTTTTGTCTAAATGGTTTTTGATTGGGCTTGATGGGTATAGTGTGCTGAATTATATTGGTGTCATATGTCTTTAAGTCGGAATAGTCCCAAGCAAACACATCTGCAAATGAAGACATCAAATTGATATATTTTTCCTTGATCTTTGGTGGCAATGCTTTGGACAATTTTACCAATTTAGGATTTGCAGCTGTCCCGATATTGACCTCTTCCACACCCTTCTTTGTTGGCTGCAATATTGGCTTGCGGGGTACAACATCTTGATCAAAGAGTTCTTCTAGAGGTATCAAGCCTTTGGGAATAACGTTATTCTTCAGCTGCAACACGTCCATTTGATTAATCTACATTTCATATGTACCATTGCCTTTTCCATCGTCATTCTCTTCATCAATTGAGGTCTCTTTAAACTTGCCTTTGTTTTGCAGAAAATCGTCAATCTCCTCATCATCTTGGAACACTTGCCAATATCTCTGATTGTCTGGAACAGTTGGACGATGCTTGACATGAATTTCGAATTTGTTACTAGAGTTCATTGGGATCTTCAAACTACTCGCTGCCTTAGCAAGAGCATCAACAATACTATTTTGTATACGACGCACACATGTCAAGGTGTATTCTGAAAATAATTTCAAAATGTCTAGGACTACATTACGGTAGGCCCGCATCCTGGGATGCTTTGCTTGATATTCGCCTCTAACCTGCTTGATAACCAATTCGGAGTCGCCATATACTGAAATCCTCTTGGCGTTCAGCTTTCTTAGAATCTTTAGGCCAATAATCAGAGCTTCATACTCAGCTTCATTATTTGAACACTCAAAAGCCAAATTGTAAGAGCATACCCGTACGTTACTAGGGACCTTGTTTGGGGCGGAGAAAGGACTGCGTACGCAAATTCCAATTCCAGCGCCATCATTTCCCACTGCTCCATCGAAATCCATGGTCCACAAACTTTCTTCCTCCTCTTGCAAGTGCTGGAAATCTGTTTGTTGTGCCTTGTCTGCTTGCTGTCCATTGCTTTCAGCTGATTGCCCAATGGTGTTATGCTGTTCTTGTTCTTCTTTCTTCAAAATTCTCTGAAATTTTCTGTTATTTCTGGAATATCATCTGCTTCTACCAACTGACTATCTATATCATTTAAACTATCTGAATACAAAACAAAAGACTCTAAATCTGTATGTACATAGTTAATAGGATGATTTATTGGTTTCTCCTTGCTTGTGATCATGTACTTCATTTTTTGTTCCCGATACAATTTCCTCATTTGTCTGAATACTGGAATCGTTGCATAAGAGAAATCTAGCTGTAGCATCCCTTTTAGTTTTGCTACCCAAGACCTGGAAAGAAGCATGCCAAACCTTGGAGGAATGTCTGCTACCACAACATCCATCAAAACATTCTTCATTGGAGCTGATCCAACTCAACAGTCTTTGATGAGACCTAATACTCTTACTCTGTGGAATCAAACGAATAAGATCATTGATATTGCGGGTGATGTCCAGACCAAGCTTATCCATGATTGCCTTGGGCATGAGATTGTGAGAAGCTCCGGAATCGAACATGGCGTTATGTAACACAAAATCATGCAACCTTAAACTGATGTAAAAAGGTGGCACATTGCTACAAGGAGACTCACCATTTGATGCTGGCCCAAAAATCATTTCATGTTAATCATCTTCGACATTCACCATGTCGGACATTGGGTCCAAATTCAACATTCTAGATACTTGTCCTTTATAACTGCTGTTCTTCAATATTTCAGTCAAAGGGATGGATATCTTTAGTTTAGAAATCTCATTCTCTAAATTGAAAGCGGGAATCCTTTCTACCTCTTTGACTAGGATTTCTTTCCTCTCCCTTTCTTTCGATGTAACTTGCTGAGGTGATGGTTATGTTGATGTCAATTAGCTGCTCTCCGTTTCAACTGCCTCCTTTCCTTTCCTTTGTGTAACTGCTGAATCATTCTTTGACGCTTCAACATCCTTCTTTTTATGAATGGGTCTGACCGGCACATCTCTGTTTCTAAGTGAATATTGCTGTTGTTGGGCGGACAAAGCATTCATGTAGCCTCTTTGGTATTCATCTGATTGCCCCTCCAAGACGGTGTCGCTTGCTAGAATGAAATTTCCATCTTTGTGTGCAGCTGAATTCTCTGCATACTCCTCCTCTTCAGTGAGATAAGTAGGCTAATCGTCAGGAGTAAAGAGATGATTTTCTTCGCCTATTACATTCCTGTCTTCATCTGATTCCAGTCCATGCACAAAATTTTGCTGCAAAGGTGTCTGTATTGGTTGTTGTGCAATCGTCTCTTGAGCTCGCTGATCTCTCTATCTTATTCTATACTGTGTTGTTACTGGCCTCGGAAGTTAGGATTTATAACTTGTGGCTCCGGTTTGTCAAGTTTCACTCTTTCAAGCATCTGCTCTACCTTTTGAAGTAGCTGATCTACTGAGGAAGATTCTTCCTTTGCAATGACCTTCTTCTTTGCCTTTGCTCTAGCTCTCTTGGTCAACAGATTTGCTTCAACGCTGACCGCTATCTTCTGCATGTCTTCTATTGTGGCTGGTTCTCTTTCTCTCAATTGATAAGCCATGTCAGCGTCAGAACCATCCGGGAACTTCAACATGGCTAGTCCCACAGGTGGCCTTAGATTATCTGGAATCTCATTATAAACTGTATTGAATCTAGTGCAATAATCTTGGACCGACTCACCAACGTTTCTTTTGATTTGCTCATATTTGGCCAGAATTTGAAGAGGATTCTTCTTCACTTCCTAGCGGTTCAAAAATTGTCTTTGTAAGTCAGCCAAGGTAGCGATACGAGCAGCCGGTAAACCTTTGAACCATTTCCTCACCTCACCTACAAATGTCTGTACAAAAAGTCTCATTGCCACATTCTCCGCATCGATCTCATGTAGTTCATAGAAATCTGCCGTTCTGTCCACATGTTGCTGAGCAGTAATGCCATTAGGAGTGCCATCAAAAAATGGGATTTTGCTTTGGTAATCAACGGGCATATCATCTAAAACTTGAGGCAAAACGAGAGGTGCAAAACAGGCAGCCATCACTCTTGGTGGATTTGTCGTCGGAGGTGTTGGTGGAGTGTGTACAATTTTTAAGGGACTAGCAATTGGAGTTTGAAGTTGAGCTACTATGTAGTTATCAATAGACTGGTTAGCCCTTTCCGTCTCCAAGTCTACAAGAAACTATGGATTGTGGACAGTAGAGTCAACCGCTCTTTCGGACTTGGTTTCAAACAACGATAATTCAAATTGCTCATCAAACTCTAGCTCTTCAATATACTCAAAAATGTCCAGGCATGAATGGGATTTGAGCACGGGTGATATAGAGCTTTCTTGATGATGAATTCTTGAAATTAAATTGGGATTTTTGTAGATGTGTGGAGGGTCGGGATCTGGATTAGCTCTGGTGTATCTTCAAGAAGCCAGCGTGCTATTGAGAAAAATCAAAGGACACAACCCACTTTACTCAGCCTATCAAATCCTAAACTTATGATCCAGAAGCTTAGAATTATTAAGAAGCAAGGGGATTGATTTGTTCCCCAGTGGAGTCGCCACTATGTTAGCACCTAAATCTGCCTTAGGCTGAAAGAAGGCAAAATTCAGGGTAACCACAAACCACGCTCAGTCTAGTAGCTAGCCCTACCAGAATAGGAGAGGGCTCTCTCCAAGTCACACTCAGTGAATATATAAACGAAAAGGCCTGAGATGACTTACAGTGAACTATTTATCTTAGGCTAGTAAGTGAAAATGAATATAAGAAGTTATTTTTATGAATGACTGTGTTTCTGGGATGGTATGGGACTAATGGACCTCAATGAACAGAGAACTTAATACAAAGGCACGGATTACTTCGTGAGGCAAGATAGGTGGAAAGCCTAGCAATTAGCTTAAGATAGTGCGGAATGGAGAGATTGATTAAGAGGCTGAAAAGGGCATGGACAACATGAATCCTTTTCAACTGAAGAATGAACACTGAACATGAAATTTTCCCACAGGCATAGCAATAAAATTGAATTCTACCTTAGCTAATCTTAGAAAACTTCACTGGAAATGAATATGAAATGAACTATGAAACATAACAGGATACATATGAAACATAAGAGACACATTTGCTACACTCACAACCACATGAATCTCATGAAACATAGCCACTGCCTTTCATTAATCCTCTGTAAAAAACATACAATGCAGAAACAAAGTTTCTTTCCCATAGTCTCCTAGAAGTTCCAAGCCAACCAACCCTTTGCAAATGGTTTGCATACAATATATAGAATGTGCCATGAAGAGATAGAACACCCAAGGGTTGGGGAGTTACTCGAATCATCACAAAATGAAGGTGGAGAGCCAAACATCAGCTACAGTGCAGCGCCACAAACATGACAAATGGCTTGGGTGGCCCTTTGCCTTCCTTTGCCACTTGGATAACTGCCCATCTAGAGTGAAAATACTTTTAAAACCACCTTAGGTGCCGAAAAAATGAAGTGCATATGAGGGGGCCCACTTATGAAAAGTCGGGAAGTGAAATTTCGCGAAATAGAGGCATTCTGGGCCTTTTTTCCTATATGCGCCGCACCCTTTTCTGTATGCGTCACGCCACTTTGAGGCCAGGTTTGAGGCACTTGCAGGAGTCCAAAGTGTGCCCAAATGTGCTCGTTGGAAAGCCTGTCCTGTATACTTTCCAACCCAAGTGAAATTTTTGAATTTTCAGCTCATTTACCCCTCCAAATATTCATTCTCCCAAGACTGCTTCCTGTGTGTCAAAATAGGGGTAGTGAGGCCATTTTTTGGGTGTTTTTTGACCTCCTGGAGACTCAAATCATGCCCAAATTTCTTGCCCGAGTGCCAGTAGTCATGATTTTGCATGCTGAATCCAAAAATACAAACCATTTCTCATTTGGAGCTCCCAATCCTACGTGTCGCGCCGGTGGCATGACGCGTATAGAGAAAAAACCTGCGTTTGTGCCAAAAAATTTCCATGCGACCAAAAGTTTCCCAAATTCCTTGAAATTTGGGCTGGAGGTTCTCTAAGAGGAACTATGTTGGGCCAAAAAAGCGTCAGCCAAGATTCAAATCCGATCTTGCTCTTTTTCCTCTTTTGTTGCTCTGCTCAGTTTGGCCTTCAAACTCCTTATTCGGGCCTTTGCGCACATGTTTCGTGCCCTGTAATGACAAGCCATCCTCCTCAATATAGTTTTGTCCCTGTTTTCCTTCTCCAGCAATCTCTCCAAGTGTAGATTGACCTGATCTAACCAAGACTCACGGTCATTGTTGATCTCTTGCTCCAAGGTAGTGAGCTCGATCCTCCTTTGTTGGGCAGCTTGTCGATTTTCACGGATGCTTTGCAGCTCCATGATCACCTGCTGGTCCTCAAGCTATTTGTTCCTCTGCTCCAAATACTTGATGACCCATCTAGCCCTCTCCATATTGAGTATCAAGTCCTGGATTTTCGAGTCCTGCTCCTGAATGGTCATCCTAAGTTTGGCATTTTCTGCCTCTGCCTCATCATCCTGAATGAGGATGACATCGGTCTCCTGCACACCTGATGGCCCCTCATCATGCACGGGCTTCTTGCCCTTGTCCAATACCTATGTAGTCGATGCCAGAAGCGAGGCCCCTTCCACCCTGGGTGGAGATAACACTCGATTTGCTGCTGCAAACAAGTGCCTACTGCCTCTCTGATATGTAATGAAAACTGGCATGGTAGTGGTCTCATGATGCTCATGCTGATGAGAAGGACCACCCAACTCCTGCTCTGGCTATGATAGTACCTGTGATGTGCTGAAGAAATCATGGGAAATGAAGTCCTCCCAAGCAATGCCCTGCAATCCCAACTGATGATCTACCAAAATCCGGATAAGAGAAAAGTGAAACACACTGTTAAGCTGCTGCTGAGGGGTCTTATGCAGCATGAAAGTGTTCATCCTCTCTATGTCCTGCATATGAAAAATGGGAGGTTCGTCATCCTCACCCTGGTAAAGTGCATGAGCAAGCGGATGTGATAGGCATATAGTCAAGAGAACCTCCCCTCATAGCTGAAGTATTTCATGATCAATCTCATGAGCGGAGCATACTCATCTTTCAAGTATCTGAAGGGAAAGACTCTTGTGAGCTCATTCAAGAATCTGGCTTTGATGTAAGGCTCATAGTGTTGCCTTTTCCACCTTCTTCTTTTTATGCCACTGTTCTCCAACATTTGGTATACCTGTTGCCACTGATATAGCTTCGGTTGTCAATGTGAAAGTGACCTCGGCCAAGGTAGACTGACCCCCATGTAGATGAAGCACAAACAAATGGGCCAACTCATGATGGACTCTGATGTTTGCCACCCTTTGAAAAAATTGAAAACATGATAGGTGCTGGAAGCATGACATGGCAAGAGGGCATGCTTGTAACTCAGTGAGGGTAGTGGGTTCATTGACATGTTTGCCACTCTTTTAGTGTCTCCTGGGAGCTTGCTCTTCTGAGGATGAGTCACTCTGTGTCTCCATCTCATACTCAAACGAATTCTATGATGTCATGACTGCAATGTGGACTGTGATTATGTTGCCCTTTTGATGATGGTGTGAGGCTGGGTGCCTTTGTAATATCTGTTACCAAGGGGAACAATGAAACAGGGATTGTTAGGAAGGGAGTGATGAAATGGGGATAGAGGTTATAGGGAGAAATTTGTTAGGGATATGGGAGGAGTTTGGGTATTTTGATGGGGTAGGGTTTGGGGTTTTGTGTTGACCAAATAGTGGAGGGATAGGGGAGGGGGTTTAGTAGTAGTTTAGGGTAGGGATTTTAGGAAAAATGAGAGAGGGAGGATGGGAAAAGTGATGGGTGAGGGGAAAAGGTGAGTGGAGTGAAACCTTGGCACAACCCTAGCCATCAATTTCTTGGTGATTTCTTATGGTTGATTTTATACATTTTGGTGGCATTGAAATATCTCTATAAACACCCTATCATTGACAAAACTTGATGAGCAAGTGATTTTAAAGAGCCTACCTCTCAATTTGATAGGCTTCACCAAAATTTGGGATCATTTGGGCACTTGTTTAAGCCCCTGTCTGTATGCGCTGCACGCAAAGCCCAGTGCGCCGCGCCCTGGGTGTGCGTCGCGCCCTTAGGAAATTTGCACTGTGGGCAGGCTGCATGTGTGTCGCGCCCTCTGTGTGCGCCGCGCTCCTGGGTATATGCGTTGCGCCCTCCAAAGCCGACTCCAACTCACTCAATCGTTCACCAATGCACACCCACGCCTTTCCAACACTTCTCCAAGGCTTGTAATAGCACAATGCCTTTGTTTTTGACAAAAAAATTGTATATATAGCCTTGGAAGAGATGGGTTTAATTTTTTCCTCTTCAAAAACCCATTTTTCTAATGTTTGAGTTTTGCATTTTTTCACTGACTTTAAAACACACTGATTTTCACTTTCCCTTTGAAATTTTAGCTCAAATGATGAAATTTTTGGCACTCGTTGCAGGGATTGCACGACAATACTTTTGGCCACGGAAACCATGACTGCATCTGAAAAAATCAACTAGCGACTTTATTGAGAATTTTGTATAAATGACATTGTTTGACTTTTCTTCAAAACAGAGTTTTGAAGAAGAGTCGAAGTCTATCCACATGATGATGAAGCTCTCTGAACCATAACTGTGTAAGGGCCTCACTCTAGCCTGCATGGCTTTACTGGACATGTTCAAAGACCATATTGATGAATTCCTAGACCTAGACCTCGAAATGACCTTTGTCCTTTAACGGACCAGACCTTGACTGTCATGGACTTTGATAATGATTGACAAAAGACCTGAGCCAGCAGGAGCCAGACATGAGGGGGAATGACTATCATGACCTTCTCCGTCAAATTATGGCATGCCCCTAGCGGAATGCAACTGGGAGAATGGAGCGGGACACCTAAACATGAAGTGCATAAAGAGTTTTGATCTCTGATGGAGGACTGACCAGACCGACTCTAACATCAGGCATTTCCCTTTCAAATGCATCCAAAAATTTATCTATGTCAGTTAGACCATCATAATAAGGCAAACTCCTTACCTCCAATGATACACAGCGTAACGATTTAGTCATCATGTTACAGTGCATCATAGATACTTCATGCAACCTATTCTACCAGTGTTCCAACTCCTCATCTGAATCGATTGTAAAGGAACTCTCGTAGTCCCATGTAAGGCATCTATTAGTTGTCGAATTAACCCAATCTTGATCTTGCATTGTTATTTTATAGATTTGGTCTAGATCATCGTTTCTTTCCTCATAATCGCGGACTAGTTCAATATAGTGTGATCCTTCTGCAGGGTCCAAAGGTACTACTGCACGGAGCGATTTCCTTTCAAATGACATCGTTCACTTCTTCAAATTGATTACCCCATTCATGTCAATAGCACAATCGATTCCCAGAAGCGTGGGTTAAGGATTGTTGTCACAAACAATCTCTATCACTTCGAAATCAGCCAATGCGCTCGTGCCTCCAATACCTACTATCACTCCCCATAATCTTCACATGGGAATAATCTTCTGTTGATTTTCCATTCTAAATTGAATCGGAGACCACTGCATCGCAGGTCTCCCCATTCTTTCCCATGTCTATTTAGGAAATATGTTCACATCCGACCCCAAATCCAGAATAACTTGATCCATTTCATACTCCCCTATTTGCACAGTGAGCCTCATCTCACACCCTGTTCTTGCCTTATGCTTACCAATTTTTCTGACTACGCGGGGTCCTTTAGGAGAATTTTCTTTACTGGCACATTTATTTATCAACTCCTGTAACCCTTTCACAGACTTTCTATCATGAAGAAACTTCATACATGTCTCCAAGAATGTGGTAAGCATGGAGGGGTCCATTTCTTTAGACAATTGTTCTTGACTTCCTGAGGTAGAGGCTTCAGTGAAGCTTTTCTTCACTTCCATGAATGTTTCTTTCGTGCGCTCCAAATCAAACCCAACCTCTTTTTCTGGAGCCTTGCAAACCCATTCACTCTCTTCAGGCCACTTTCCCTTATCCTTTCCAGTCGTCATTCCACTTCGCAACACGATATTTACATTATGATCCTCTTCGCAGGGTTCAACCTGTTGAAAATGCAACAAGATGATGGAGCTTAGTGAAAAGAAGTCGCCTTCACTAAGTGGTCCCGCAGGCTATTTTTGGCGCAAAGTCTATTTTTAGACATATGGATCATGGTCTATGAGTTGCAAGGATGCTATTTATGGATGATTGGTCATGTTGGTAAAAATAGATGGACTTCTATTTTTAGACATATGAGTTGTAGTCTATTTTTAGACTGCCAGTCAAAAATTGAACAGTCGAATATTATTAGCTCTTAATAATATTTGGACTATAACATTATCTTATCCTCTTGCAGCACTTCAGTTCGAGCTACGGATGTGGCACATGCAACTGCCAGAAGGAAATACACTTTTCCTATGGGTTAGTTGAGCTATTGCATGATGGACTTCAGTTAGAACTCAAGTGATTGAGTTTGGTGGAGTCGATTGAGGAGTTGATGGAGTTGTGTTCAATTTGACTTAGTTGAACTAGTTGTATTTAGTCTAACTGACAAATACACTAGTGATGAGTAGTGTGAATTAATTATTAATTAATTCACTAATTATTAGCTCATAAATCAACTAAAGAATACACCAGTTAACTTAGTGCATGGACAATTCAGTGGAGACAAGTGTTAGAGGTGGGTGAAAGGGTGAGTTGTGACTATAGCTGTGCATGAGATTTGCACAATAATTGATTGAGATTGCCAATGAGGATTGCACAGTACAAACCAAGGGAATTCGAATTGGGATCTCATTCTATTCTCATTCCTATCCTCAGCAGGGATTGCACAGTAGAGGTAGGCAAAAAACGGAGGAGATTTGAACCTATGACTTGATTCAGATCTGAGCTAGTTTGTGTGTAGCATGTGGAGATAGTACTAAGTACTTGCGAGGAGTATTGTACTATGTATTGTTACATGTTCTCTATCATCATAATATACAGATAGTTCGGGGTTTTCAGCTGTATGCTTTCCCCATTACATACTGTGTTGATATGTGTGATTGATATTTCAATGTGCGCATACAATTGTTTCTTAATTCCGCAAATTGATGATCAATGGTAGAGGAGGTTATGTAGTATGCATGCATTCCACAAATAGTGTATAATCAGGATAATCTCTACGAATAAGTGTTATATTATTCAAAATTTCTAATCACTTTCTTCAGGCAGAGTCTGTAATCGGGCTAGGTAGCCTCTGGATTCATCCTTCTTTTGGAAGGTGAGATATTCGGTGAATTCCCATACAGTAAATCTCTGTACGAGAAATACTTTGTTCTCACGAATTTTAGATCAAAAGCGGTTGAGTTTTGAGCTGGTGGAATTCGAATTTGCA
>APFE030196654.1:0-24949 GCA_000404065.3 Pinus taeda
GTGCAGAAACTAGCTATCAAACTTGGGATTCCAATGAATTGCTGCCAGATTTTGACCGGAAAAATCCGCCAAAAAAACTTTCAAAAAATCGCGTTATAGACTTCTGCTAATGTTTTTTTGGAAAAAAAACTATATAAAGATGCCGTGGAATCTCTCAAAACTTGTGGAGAAGGCCATTCGACCAACTCGGCTAGTACGCGTGGGACATTCTATTGCGTGATAGTTTAGAAATGCTATCCTCTGGACACGGGTGGGAAGACACGTGGAACAATACTATTAATGGTAAAACTAGACAACTAATCTCGCTGTCCTAGAGTGCATGCAATATTGAGCCACTAAATAAAAGTAGTCCACGCATGCAATGCGGGCACACTATATCAGTTAATTGGAAAAAGTAGGGAAATTAAACACATTAAGAAATGGAACCTTTTTAATGAATTCAGTGGCATAGATGGTTCACAAACAATAATTTTTTGTTTTTTTTGTTTGTTTTTAATTTGGTGGGTTAAACTATAGGAGGGGTCGGCCAGCAATTAATGGAACTAATGTTTTTCCCTTTTCCCATCATTTAAATAGTATGCGCACCATAGGAACAATCTAGACATTTTGTGCAGTTATAATTTAATACCTATCAAAGAGTAAACAAGTGGATATAAAATGTGATTTAAAGAGTAAGTGGTGACAAATAGGAATAAAAATTTTGGAAAATTTTTTTTTTTATATATATATTATATAAATATATCAATTATAAACCGGGGCTCATTTGGTGGCAGTTGGTAAAAGTTTGTCATGTTTTAATATAATGAAAGATTATATTCAAATTTAGGAGGAATTTATAAAGTTTTATCTTTAAAGGAAAACCACTTTATAGAAAGATAGATAATTTATTTAAAATATACATTGAAAATTTAGTGGAATTTTTTATGTCGTAACCTCTCATATAGATACTTCAATCTCTCACATACACACTTTGTTTTCACAGCGTTGCGTGCCAATGAAATTCATGGAAAAATACACGTAGTTACACAAAGGTAAATAAATTTGTTTGAAATTGATAAGAGAATATGTGTGTGGGGAAGAGCGTAGGACTTGTAAAATTTGAAGTTATTCATTAATTTGATGCCTTTAAAAATTAAAGGCAAATACATTTGTTTGAAATTGATAAGAGAATATGTGTGGGGGAAGAGTGTGGGACTTGTAAAATTCGAAGTTATTTATTAATTTGATGATTTTAAAAATTAAATAGATGTTATTGATGCCATGATATTTTTAAAATGACTAACTATAAGATGAGAAAAAAAAAAAAAAAACAGGTAAATGTTTATTAAATTTAACCACTGAGGTCAATTGTTGCCTATTGGTTATGGTCGAAGAGCTTAGACAATTAGTCATGCATCCAACACTATAAACGTTATACATTTTCATTTAAAACTAGATTGTGCCCTCCCTTGGCTAATCATGGGTCAAGCCATTAGGTTTATGCATATCACCAAAAGGCACCCACAAGGGTTGGAGCCAACTTCCAGCCATATCTCTGGTAACTTGTAATTTATTATAAGATATGAACACTTAGCCATGGTCGCAAAGAGAGTGGTTGATCCTCCCTAAAGATTAAATAAAATGAAAAAGTGAATAAACAATAATTATGCGAATAGGCCTAAGTGGTTGACACCCTGGATTAAATAAAATAAAATAAATAAATAAACAATAATTATTTGAATAGCGTATCTATTTTCCCCATACTTAAATTTTAATTTAATTATCAATCATTATTAGGTTTATAATAGACATTTAACCTCCATGGAGTGTGTTGGAATATTCATAATAGTATTCATAGATCAAAGTTTAAGATATTCATAGTAATATTTATAGATAAAGATTTAAGATTTATTTCTAAGTTTATTATGTTTTTTTAATTAATTTATCTCAAATAAATTAATTAAACAAATGTTATATCAATGCATGCCATATTAGGCATGTGGCCATGATATTACAGAAGAGTTATAAGGTTTAAGAATTTCCAGTATAAGCGATGGGATGGGAAGCTCTACGTTAAAAACTTGCGTTACATGTTTCTTTTAATTAAATATTAACTCATAGATAATTTTTATATTAATAATAAAATAATAAATATAATTATTAACTTTTATTAGTTTTTCTTTTATGATGGCCAATGTATAAGTAGTATTGGGATAAGTGTTCATATTAAATCATGAATGGATGTCCACAAGTTTATCAACCCATTTTAATAATGTTATCCCTAGTTAAACGTTTTAAAATCCTCAACATTTTTTTTAATGGTTAAATGGAGTTGAGCAATGTATATGTTGCTCTTATGTGAGCATCCACAATACATATCAAAGTCAACTTCAAACTTCGTAATAATTGTGAAAAAATATTAACCAACCACTACTCTGGAAGGTGCAAAAATTATTCTATCAGAAGGTCAAAAATATTTAAAAGTTTAACATTTTAAATTGGTTGCGTAAAGTAGCAATATGGTGATTATATGAAGGGGCATTTAGAAATTTTTTATTTTCCATGACATACTAATGTTTGAGAAAGGGTGACATGTCACATACACAAGTAAAATGTTTACATAGGTATTATACGATATGTCATGAAAAAAACTAAATGTGAGAGTGAAATATTGTGTTGTGAACAAAGTAATTCAGAGAGTGATATGTCATGTAACACATTCTAAAAAAGACATGATATCATAAGTGAACAAAATATAAATTTTATTTCTTTTAAATTGGTTTTAAGTAAAGTAACAATATATCGATTGTATGAAGAAACATTTAGAATTTTTTCCTTTTCCATGACATATTAATGTTTGAGAAAGTGTGACATGTCACATAGACAAGTAAAATGTGTACATAGATATTATACAGTATGTCATGAAAAAACTAATCGTGACAGTGAAATGTTGTGTAATTAGCAAAGTAATTTAGAGAGTGATATGTCATGTAACACATTCTAAGAAAGACAAGTTGTTATGTCTTTGTCATGTGTTGATCAGTTAAAAGTACTTTTTTCTTTCATGTGTTGTTTTTTATGAAACTTTTGGCCTATGCAGATTACAATAAAAGGACATTTGGTTTCATTTGCATCACACCTATTTTATAATTGTGTGTGACATATCGATTCAATAAGATATTATTGTATGTGCACGCTGAAACATTGTGTTATATTCCTTTATTTATTCAAAGTTTTCATGTCACATGTTAGGCATAGAACTAAAATATTTTTGGTCACAACAAGTCACATGGAAGTGAACTTTTTTTATTGTGACATATTGTATTAGGTAAACATTTCATTTCATGTGACATATAACATCATGAAAAATATTTATTTTATGTGATGTTGTCAGATATAAAATTTCTAAAGTCTCACCCTTTCTCATACTATATTGAATTACATCATATTTTTTCCATGCAACACATTCCAATTTCTCAATTTTTCCATCATCGCATGAAAGGAAAAAATTATAAAAGAACGCCCTTGCAATATAAAACAAAATTATCAATGTCGCTATAATTGTATGTGCAAATTCAGAAACTTTGAAGAAGAAATAAAAGGAAAAATTATATATGCTCATTGCTCTTGTAAGTGATCGGTTTACAACCATGTAATGCCACTTCTCACATAATTAATTTTTCACGTCCCTTATATCATATGTTAATTTGGATTGGATCATTATATCATTATTCATGCATATCGATGCTTTCAAAGTGGAAAAACTAGAGGAATTAGCTCACATGACCATTTTCACTAGCGGGGCCCAATTTGGCAAATTAGGGTCTAAAACCTTATGGGATTAGTTTGAGGCATCAAACAGGATTTTTCAAAGGTAAATTTTTTTGTATAAATTCCTTCTATGTTCAAATTTCTTATGTAATTTGCTAAAACAAAAGACTTGAATATACTCTACTCATCAATGGCAACAATTAATCGATTGATAAATCACAAAACATGAGACAAGATTCAATCGCATATGCTTAAATATTTATCTAAGTGGAAAGCTTACCGCTCAAAACCTCTTCTTATCTATAGATTGCATTAGAGCATAAACATAGAGAAGAAATACAATGCTTATTCAACCTAAATAATGTTTGCACAAGTATATTCTATATCACTACCTCACAAGCTGACTCTAGCTAATACTTAGTCAATTTTTCTGCCTACCAAGATCTTGTTTCCTTGCGTTGATTCTCAAGGAATTCACCCCCTATCAAATAGGAAATTCCTCATACAGAACTGCGTAATCCCTATAGGCCCTTCTCTGACTGCATGCACCACCTATACAACTTGGAAAATTATACAACAGATAGTACACTACCCTTGAACTCCAATATCAACTAGGTAACTCAAATTTTGTGCATGCATGAATTAATTTAGGTTGATTTATCAGTTAACTAGTTGGACACTTAAGTTTCACCCCACTGTTAGACCTCCTACTATTTCCTCCAACAGTTGGAACCAATTTAACTGACTTTAACTCAATTTAATTGAATTAAATTATTACAACTCAAATTAAACTAAACCTAGGCTCGTAAAATTTAGCAACCACTCTACATCACTCAAGTTAGGTCCTAAACTTGAATTAACTAAGCCAACTAAGCGAAATGAAATTAGTTAACTCATTCTTGTTGTATTGTGATGTGGAATTACAATTTTCTCCTAATTTAATTCAAGGGAAAATTGAATCGGGACTTTCTTGTTGCCATTTTCAACACTCTCTCTCAACAAGAAAGGGATTCACATATACCCCAATCCATCACCTTTGGCACATAGTGTCTGCAACACCCCTCACTATTGTTGTTGCTACTGCAACATCTATAACTGAGAATAAAAATAAAAAAATAATCACTTAATCAATCTAAAATTGTCTACTGGGAAAACTTTGTTGATGTTGACTCTGCTACTGAGCCTCCTTCTATTCTATCAAAAATTCTCTGTACTCCTCAGTATATGACTGACATTGATCCCCTTGCTACTGAATACTATGGGCCCCTATAGAAAGGTAATGATCCATGTGAAAAAATGCCTCAATGGACCCTAACCAAAATTCTGCAACTCTTAGTCTAAGGATCTACATTGCTCCACCTTAGTCATCGGGGTATAGTTTCATGTGCTCGCCCTGCGCACTTGTCTTAAAATATCCTCCTAATGGTGGTCTATGAGTGATCTTCTTCATCGTCATCCTCCTGGTCATCCCAACTACCAACTAGCTGAGGCTTCCTCTTGAGAGCTAAATCATACTCCCTCTCAACCACAACATCTCTAATTTGTTCCTTCCTCCTCAAGGTTGTGTATTCATCTTCCTCTAATGTGTATAGGCCCTAGATCATGACACCAAATTTATTGATTTGACATGAAGAAAGATGCTTCAGGTAGGCCTTCCCATATTTGAAGACTACCTCATAGCCTTTGTCTTCAATCCTTAATATCTTCATCAATTCAATTTTCTTGGCTACATTGTTATACTAAATAGCTCATTGAGAGTATTCCAAATAGAAAATAGAGTCTCTTTGCCACATGGTTTCAATACTAAGTGGTCTATCACACCCTCCAGGATGATCCTCCTGGCTCTAGCTACCAAGGAAGCTTCACTGGGGGAGCAATACTAGACCACATGGGTTCATATTAGGGGATATATATTGAGGAAAAAGTTGTATAATATATTGAGCATATGATATGGGCTGGAGGGTTTTTATATTTTCATGTATAAAATATGAAGCTTAAAGTTAATGAAAAAATATAAAGTGGTATACAAATTGTTAATGAAAAATGGATACATACAATATCTAGTGAAAGTAGGGGTTTTCTAATTGGGAAGGTGTACTGGTTTCATATTGGTAGGGGGTTAAATAATATGATGTTTAGAGGTAGTTTCCAATATGTAGTCAAATTAAGGGTATTGTTTAGTATGCCACGAACGCGGGTGATATGTAAAAGGTTCATTGAGTGAAGCCCCCATGCTAGCTACAAACCTCTCCCAATCTACTTCATTCTGAGCATCAGTTGCTAGTGGTTCCTGGATATCAATATCAATGAATTCCTTCAACCCATTATCTTCCAGCACTTCCTCCATGCGGTCCTTCTAAGAAACATAATTTGAGCTTCCCTCAAGAACATACATGAGTCTTAGCACATAGAAATCCATCCTGCTAGCTCTGACGAAATGATCCTACAACTTCAATCCTCCTGTGATAACAAGTTTGAAGTATCTTCTCTATTGTGAAACCTGCTCTGATACCATGTAAAAATTCCTTATAGATTCAAACTGCTTATGTAATTTTCTAAAACAAAAGACTTGAATCTACTCTACTCAATAGTGGAAACAATTAATCGATCGAGAAATCACAAAACATGAGACAATATTCAATCACGTATTCTCATAGATTTAACTAAGGGGAAAGGTTATTGCTCAAAGCCACTTCCAACCTGCATATTGCATTAGATCATAAAAATAGAGAAGAAATACAATTCTTGTTCAACCTGAACAATATTTGCACAAGTATATTCTATCTCACCACCTCATAACTGACTTTAACCAATACTTAGTCAATTTTGCTTCTTGCCAAGCTCTTATTTTCTTATGTTTTTTCTCAAGAAATTAACACCTATTAAATAGGAAATTCCTCATCCAAAATTGTGTAATCACTATAAGCCCTTTTCTGACTACATGTGCCACCTATACAAGTTGGAAAATTATATAAATGATAGTAAATTTCCTTTGAAATTCAATCTCAACTAGGTAACTCAAATTTTGTGCATGAATGCCTTAAATTAGGTTGATTTATCAGTTAATTGGTTGAACACTAAAACTACACCCCACTGCCATACCTACCACTATTTCCTCCAACAGTTGGAACCAGTTTAAATGACTTTAACTCAGTTGAACCAAATTAAATTATTAAAGCTCAAATTAAACTCAACCTAGGCTCCTGAAATTTAGAAACCACTCTACATGACTCATGTTAGGCCGTCAACTTGAATTAACTGATCCAAATAAGTGAAATTAACTTAACTCATTCTTGTTGTCTTGTGATGTGGAATTAAGATTTTCTTCTAATTTAATTCAAGGGAAAAAGAAATCAAGATTTCCTTGTTACCATTTTCAACACTTTTCCAATTAAGCGCCATGCCCTTTTATGTTATTATACACATAGATATATTTCTAACAACATAAGAATCACTTCAACAAAGTACGTATGAAAAATCTATGCAATGTTTGGAAGTTGATCTTCTTATTTTAACCACCATAATTGGATAGGATGCCACATCAGTACCCATTATTCATGGAAAATGGGATATCCACATGATCATGATGAAGAATACTCTAGAAGAGTCCATATTGTAAATCTAGTTAAGAGTTTGAGTAAAACTTAACCACTCGGAGGCTATCTGGATGTGTTATAACTCGACCACTAGGAGGAAAAGAGGTTCTATTATATTGGAGTCCATTTTGTTCCACATATGAGAAGAGTAGCCAAGAGTGGATAAGCAGAGAGAATACATGGCAGTTTTTTTTCACTATGACATCCCACAGGAACAAGCCTCACTTCTTTGTACTTCCATCCATTTCCATTTAAAGAAAGAGAGCAAATAAACCTCACCTTCTAGCTCCATTCTCTACCAAAAGGGTTTCCAAGGTTATATCTTGTGTTAATTTATGGTTTGTAAGTTTTATTTCTTTGCTTTCTATTTTCTGTAAAATTATAATTTGCATCTATACACAATAAACAACAATTTATCAATCTAGAAATCTGAGGAGAAATAAACCCTCATAGTGTACATTTTGAAATTTCTAATACATTTTAGTAAATTTATTATAATGAATCGTCTAGTGGAATATCCATGGTATTTTATGGATAATATTGGTATTATAGCAAGTTTATTTTGGTATAATGTGAGGATTTATAGGGGATCTAGAACAGTTAAGTTGAAAGTCGCAAAACCCCAATGATGGCCGATGAATCAAGTGTTGTGAACCATTCATAGTTCCTATTTAAAATGGAAGTGAATGATTACATCAAGTCGTATCAAGGTGATATTGATGCTATGAATCTTAATCACTAGTTACAACAATTAGAAATTTATTTTAGTGTTCACTATATAGAGGAAAAACATAAGGTTTTGTTTGCTCAATAGAAATTAAAGGGCCATTCCTTGAATTGGTGGGAAAACCACATAGAGACCTTGAGGTTGGAATAATATCCTCTAGTGAATGAATGGGGACAGGATATATAGAGGTTTTTTTCACTACAACATCCCACAGGGACAAGCCTCACGTCTTTGTACTTGCGTCAATTTCCAATTAAAGAAAGGGGGCAAAGAAACCTCACCTTCTAGCTCCATTCTCTCCAAAAAGGGTTTCCTAGGTTATATCCTATTTTAATTTACGGCTTGTAATTTTTATTTCTTTGCTTCCAATTTTTTGTAAAATTATAATTTTGCATCCATACATAATAAACAACAATTTATTGATCCATAAATCTGAGGAGAAATAAATGCTCATAGTGTATATTTTGAAATTTCTAATACATTTTAGTAAATTTATTATAATGAATTGTATAGAGGAATATCCATGGTATTATATGGATAATATTGGTATTAGAGAAATTTTATTTGGGTATATTGTGTGGAATTTCAGGGGACCTTCATTAGTTAAGTTGAAAGCTACAAAACCCCAATGATGGCAGATGAATCTGTGATTAATCCTCATGACCTCGTAGAAGAAAGGTTTGCATGGATGGAAGCAAAAGTTGCAAATATAAACTATAATGTGAGCCTCCTCATGGACCCTAACCAATATCCTTTGGCTATTTAGAGAAGATGGAGGTTCTGATTAAGACTTGTTGGATCAAAAGGGAAATAAGTAGACTGGGAAGAACCATAGAGGGAATCTAAGAAAGAAACTAAAAAGGATCAACCTAGTTCAAGTGTCATGAACCATTAATAGTTCCTATTCAAAATGGAAGCAAAGGCTTACATCAAGTTGTATTAAGGTGACATTTATTGTGTGAAGCTTAATCACTAGCTACAAAAATTAGAAGTTTATTTTAGTGTTCATCATATAGACGAAAAATATAAGGTTTCATTTTATCAATTGAAATTAAAGGGCCATTCCTTTAATTGGTGGGAAAGCCACACAGAGACCTTGAGGTTGGAGGAATATCCTGTAGAGTCTAAATGGACGAATTTCAAGACCATCATAAAGTCAGTATTTTACCCTATTATGTATATATAGAACCATTGGATTTGGTGGCATTACTTGTTGAGAAATGGAAACAAGAAATTCCAGTTTAAGTTTTCCTTGAATTAAGCTGAGAATTAAAATCGAATTCTATTCTCATAGCAACTTGTAAATAGCTAATTAAGTTTAATTAACATAATTAGCTTATGAATTTTGAGTTGGAAGTATTTATGAAGTCATGTATATGTTCTCCCCATATTATAGGGGTCCAGGATGAGTTATGTGTGAGTTGTAATTAGATAACCCGGTTTACTGAGTTAAGCTCAGTTAAATTAGTGCCAAATTGTTTGACAAACTAATAGCGAGTTAACAGTCAGTTGGTGCACTAATGTAGTAACTAGTGCTACTCTAGTTAATTGAAGATTCCCTCATCAGAAACTTGTGCATGGTTATTATGAGAAAGACCCAATTGAGACTAGAGTATAGGGAAAACATACTATCAGTTGTATGATTTACTGAGTTGTATAGATCATGCATGAAATCAAGAACTGAACCTTGAAGGGATTTCGTAGTTTTGGATGCACTAGTTTCCCATTAATATGGACTAATCATCCATAGGAATTGCTCAAGGAACTAGGGACTTGGAGAGCTAGAGAATTGGCTAACAGTTGGCCAAGAGTTTCATTGTGAGCTGGGGATTGATTTTACTAAGTGCTTAGACTATTCTTGTGAGAACAAGCATTGTATTATCATCTTGGATTTTTGATATATGCAATACAGATAGTGTGGTTTTGAGATGTGGCTTTCCCTAGATATTTATTGTGTTATGCGTATTTTATTACCTTCCTTTGGTCAATTATTATTTTCATTAATCTATTGGCTTCTGCTGAAAGAAAGTAGAAGTAGATTCTTGTCTTGTGATTTAGTACATTGCATGAGCTTGTGAATATACAAGATTTTCCACATGGTATCAGAGCTAAGAACAATATACTAGAGGATATTTCAAAGTTTTGAGTTCAGGGTTATAGGTGAAATTCAAATTTGCAATACATACTTGAGGATCGACATATGGCATTCTACGGTTTGTGCCTAAAGTATGCCTTAGAAGGCAACTCAAATTTTATATCTTAGAGGGATAGAATGGAGGATGTTCTAAAAGATAATGGCTTCAATGAACTCGTTAATCAAGAAGTCCCTAAGCCAGCAACATCATATGCACAAAATTTGGCAGAATGGAAGAAGTGTGTGGCAAAGGCAAGTCATATAATCCTTGAGGGAGTTGGAGACCACATTGTCTTGAGTCTCCATGGAATGGAAACTTCGTATGTTATGTGGAAATCATTCACAGACTTGTATCAAAACAATAGTGACCAAAGGAAATTGGCACTGAAGGATAAACTTCGAAAAATAAAAATGGAGAAAGGCAAGACTACTTCCAGATATTTGACCAATTTCACTCAATGTCGTGATGAACTTGGAAGTGTTGGAATTACAGTTTCCGAGGAGGATATGGTGAGTCTTTATCTTCTAGGACCCCCAAAGAGTTTCCATAATTATCAAGACTCTTTCAATGGTTGGGAGATGCTATCAGTTTTGGAATGACTATGGTCGGATTTGATGGAGGAGGAGATCGGGAGGAACACTAGGGATGGCTCTTCATTGAACATTAGGGGATTTTTGAGGTATAAAATGGGCCTCCTAAGGAAATTATAAAATAATAGTGGAAATAATAAAATAAGATTAGATGACATCATCACCTTTTAGAGGAAAAAAAGAAAAACAAAATTTTCAACTTATCTCCCTATGGGTTTACTCAAATTTCGAGCGTAAACACTCTTTGGATGCATAATTTGATTCCTAATACAAGGATTAATCATGTTGCATACTTTTTGTAAACCCTGCTACATGAAAACTGAGAAATACCTGAAAAACGTGATTGCAATCACATTTTTTCATGTATTTCTCATTTTTCGTGTAGAAAGGTCCATTGAAAGTATGCAACATGGGTAGTCCTTGGATGAGGAATAAAATTATTCATCCAATGAGTGTTTCGTCTCAGCATTTAAGTAAACCCATAGGGAGATAAGTTGAAAAAATAGTTTTATTATTTTATTATTTTTTAATCTTTTTACTTTTTTACTCCAAAAATGGTAAATCATCCCACATGGTTGACATCATCATCTTGAATCCTAGTGGTAATTATAAAGTTTATTTTGGTTGTACATTTTTTTTAGGAGGCCCATTTTAGACCTCAAAAGGCCCCTAATGACTGATGATGAAGAGAATTGTGCCTTAGAAATTAACCCAAATAAGGGGAAATAGAAAGATTCCCATTCTAAATCAGATTCTTATCATGGAGGTAAGAAGAAAGACATGAAGAAAGTTAATTGCTTTCATTCTCATGAGCTGGGCCATTTTTCTACAAATTGTCCACTGAAAAAGTCCTCAAGAGGAGTGGCAGGTGAGGCTTTGGCCTCTCAATTCAAATTGGACTTTTCACTGATTGCATGCATGGCATCATCAGTGATGATAAGTGTATGCTACTTAGATAGTGGAGCTTCATTCCACATGACTGAAGAAAAAGAGTTACTCAGTGACCTAGAGGAGGAAGAACTATAGATGCATATCGAGATGGGTGACGACGGAAAGTATAGTGTTACTGGATTGGGCACAATTACTTTTTAGAGGGAGAATGGGGCTCCACTCACCTTGAAGAATGTTATGTATGTGCCTAGCTTGAAGAAGAACTTGGTATCCATTGTCGTGCTTATGGATAGAGGCTATGAACTGATCTTCTAGAAAGGAAAGGTGTTACTTCAACACATAGCCACATGTCAAGTAAAGAAGATAGGGATTCAGGTGAAGAAAATCTATAAGTTGGAGGTAGAGGAGTGTGCTGCTTTGAGCTCAAAAATAGAAAGGGTGATGAGCTGAGACATTGGCGAGTTGTGACATAGGCAATTGGGCCGCTTGCATCATGGGGACTTGAAGATATTAGAACAAATCTCTACCCGTCTTCCCAAAAGTACACTTGAGCAAGTTGATACATGCAAGGGGTGTTCTCTCGGAAAATACACCAAGTATTCCTTTGACGAGTGAGACAATCGAGCAAAGGTTATTCTAGAGAGTGTCTATTCAGATGTGTGTGGACAATTCTCAACATCATCCATGGCCAAACACAGGTATTATGTTATACTTATTGATGACTATTCTGGTAAATGCTAAAGATTTTTCATGTAGAAAAATGATCAAACTTACACAAAGTTTTGTGAGGTTAAAGCTTTAGTGGAGAAAGAGTCAGGCACGAAGGTTAAAGCTCTATGGATTTATAATGGTGGCGAGTATGTCCAAAATGAGTTTAAGAAATTATGAGGTGGCGAGTATGTCCAAAATGAGTTTAAGAAATTATGTGTGGTGGAAGCGATTAAATGGGAGTTGATGACACCCCATAACCCTCAACAAAATTGGGTGGCTAAGAGGAAGAACAAAAGAATAGTTGGGGCAGTTGTTGAGTATGGAGCATGATTGTTTAGAGGTATTTGTTTCAGTTGGATGTAGACCCCAAGAAGTTTGTACACCCCTCCATGCGGGGGCGTGTGGGGGGTACTTTCCCCCCCATGGGGGTCTGGGTGGGTTGATCCCCCGGGCTGGGGGGTCCAAGGGCCAACGGTCCCCCAGCGAGGGTTCAGGGGTAGTGACCCCGAAGCTAAAAACATATGTAAAATTGCCTCCTAAAAGTATAGTAATTTCTAGTCAATATGGGCCATTCATTAGGTAGATGATCTAACAATAGAACTTATATTTAATTTAGGGTTTTTTGCCCTAGAAGGCAACCCCTCTCTTTGTATGAGGACATTGTATTGAGTTTGTGTAATATATGTGGATTCTCTGAGTGAGAAGCAGAGAGGTGAGACTGTGAGAGAAAACAAAGGATATTACAGTGGATCTGTTGTAGGTTGTGTCTTTTCATTTTGCTAGATAATAGAAAGGAAGGACTGGCTGTTCGGGGTGGACGTAGCCCAAACTAGGTGAACCACATATATCTGTTTCTCTCTTGTTTTATGTGTTTTCTGTGTTTATATTTTTGCGATATTTCATGTGTTCCATTTCCCTGTAATATATAATTTTCTAACAACTGGTATCAGAGCTGAAGGTCTATTTGGCTGATAAACTCACAGGAAAGAAGGGTTCGTCGTTCGAGTGGGAGCAATGGCGAAAGATGGTAAGTTTTGGGTTGAGAAATTTAATAGCCAAAACTTCTCGTTGTGGAAGATGCAGATGGAAGATTATGTGTATCAGAAAGATCTATACCTACCATTGGGTGGAAAAAGAAAGTTGCCGACTGGTATGACAGATGGAGAATGAAACCTTCTCAATAGAAAGGCACTCGAAACAGTACGGTTGTGCCTCACAGCATCGGTTGCCTTCAACATTTCGAAGGAAACAATGACAAAGGATTTGATTAAGGCATTGGAGAAACTATATGAAAAACCCTCGGCCTCAAACAAGGTATTTCTTATGAAATGGTTATTCAATATGAAGATGTCAGAAGGTGGATCTGTTGCAGACCATTTAAATGATTTTAATACTGTTACAAGTTAGTTATGTTCTGTAGGGGTCAAGTTTGATGATGAAGTTAGAGCTCTATTATTCTTGTGCTCATTACGAGAAAGTTGGAATGGTTTAGTAATGGCCATTAGTAACTCTGTTTCTAGATCTAGTACTTTAAATTTTGATGATGTTGTTGGTGCTATCCTTAGCAAGGAAATGCAGTGGAAAAGCTCTGGTGAGACATCAGGTAATGCTTTGAGTGCAGAGTCTAGGGGAAGAAAAATGGAAAAATGAAAGATCTCAGGATATCGCAGTAAATCAAGGAAAGGTAGATCCCAGTCCAGATCGGGGATAATGTGCTGGAAATGTGGAAAGAAAGGCCACTTAAAGAAAGAATGTAGGTCTCAGAAGGGAAAAGAAGGAGATGCACAACAAGAAAACAATCATGAAGCAAATGTGACATGTGATGTGTTACAAGATGCTTTGATTCTCTCTTTCGAAAATATTACTGATTCCTGGGTGGTAGATTCAGGGGCCTCATTCCATGCCACACCTGGTAAGAAATAATTTCATGACTATGTTCAAGGAGATTTTGGACAAGTTCATTTAGGTGATGATACACCCTATAAAATTGTTGGAATGAGTAAGGTTCTTGTAAAACAGTAGAATGGAAACCAATGGCTACTAAAGGAGGTAAGGCATGCTCCAGATGTAAAGAAAAATCTGATTTCAACAGGGTAGTTAGGCGGTGAATGTTGTGTGACAACTTTCACAGATAAAGCTTGGAAGGTCACCAAAGGAGCCCTGGTAATAGAAAAAGGAAAAAAGGTTGGTACATTGTATGTATGCAATGGTATTTCTAACTCTGTTAATGCTTTAACTTCCAAAGGAGCAAATGCAGCATTATGGCATCATAGGCTCGGATACATGAGTGAAAAGGGGATGAAGATTCTTCACTCAAGGAATTTGTTGCCAGGTTTGAAGAATGTTGATTTGGACTTCTGTGAGAATTGCATTTATGGAAAATAGAAGAGAGTCATATTTCTCAGAGTTCGGAAAGAAAAGAAGAGCGAAAAATTAGACCCTGTGCATATAGATGTATGGGGACTTACTCAGGTATCATCTCTCGGTGGCTCTCATTATTATGTTATTTTTATTGATGATGCAACTAGAAAAAATTGGATTTTTTGTATTAAGAATAAATCTGATGTATTTGATACTTTCAAGAAATGGAAAACTTTGCTTGAGATTGAGATAGAAAAAAAAATTGAAGTGTCTTAGATCAGACAATGGAGGTGGATATTGCAACAAAGAGTTTGATAGGTATCGTTCAAAGCATGGAATTCATAGAGAGAAGATAGTTCCAAGAACACCACAAGAAAATGGTGTGTCAGAAAGGATGAACAGAACAATCATGGAGCGTGCAAGGTGCATGAGATTGCATGCAGGATTGCCTTTAGAGTTTGGGCAGATGCCAAAGATACTATTGTTTATCTAATAAGTAGAGGGCTTTCAAGTTCCTTGGATGGTGGTGTTCCAGAGGAAGCATGGATAGGTAAAAAGGTAAACTGCTCTTTTTTTAAGCCTTTTGGTTGTGAGGCCTTTGTCCATATTGATAAAGAGAATAGAACAAAGCTTGAGGCAAAGTCAAAGAAATGTAGCTTTATTGGATATGGTGTTAGTGATTTTGGTTGTTACTTATATGATTATGAGAATCACAAAATCATTAGGTGCAAAGACGTACTATTCAATGAAAAGGTCTTGTATAAGAACCAGTTGCAGGAAAAAGAAAACAAGGAATACACAGTTCTTGATGAAATCACTGAAAATGTAAAGGTGCCTGAAAATAATAATAATCAACAACCACAACAACAGCAACCACCACAACAGCAACAGGCACCCCAAACACCTGAAAGAAGATCTACCAAGATAAGTATACCCCCTGAACAATACTCTCCTTCATTATATTATTTATTGTTGACTGATTCTGGTGAACCCGAATGTTATGAAGAAGCAATGCAGGTTGAAAGCAGGAAGAAGTTGGAGGTAGCCATGGAAGAAGAGATGGACTCCTTAATGCATAACCAGACTTGGGATTTAGTTAGGTTGCCTGCAGGAAAAACTACATTGAAGAATAAATGGGTTTACAGGTTGAAGGGAGAAGATGGAGGAAAACAGAGGTACAAAGCTAGACTTGTGGTGAAGGGGTTTGCACAGAAGAAAGGTATTGATTTTGATGAAATATTTTCTCCTGTTGTTAAAATGACTTCAATCAGAACTATTTTGAGTCTTGTAGCAGCTGAAGATTTGCATCTTGAGCAGTTAGGTGTAAAGACAACCTTTCTCCATGGGGATTTGGAGGAAGAGATATATATGCAGCAGCCACAAGGATATGAAGTGAAAGGGAAGGAGAAGCTTGTGTGTGCAAGATGAAGAAGAGCTTGTATGGCTTAGAACAGGCTCCAAGGAAGTGGTATCTAAAATTTGACAAGTTTATGTCTGAAAAAGGTTATACTAGATGTCACTCTAATCATTGTGTTCATCTAAGAAAGAAAAATGATGGCAGCTATATTATATTGTTATTGTATGTAGATGACATGCTTGTTGCAGGGTCTAACATGCAGGAAATAAATGTGCTCAAAAGAAAATTGACAAATTCATTTACAATGAAGGATTTGGGAGCTGCAAAACAAATCCTTGGTATGAGAATCACTAGAGATAGGGAAAATCACAAATTAACATTGTCTCAGAATGAGTACATACAAAAGGTGTTGAAAAGATTTAATATGCACAATGAAAAACCAGTTAGTACACCTTTTGCTAGCCATTTCAAACTTAGTAAGGAAATATGCCCACAGACCCAAGAAGACATGGATTATATGTCTAAAGTTCCATATGCATTAGCAGTTGGAAGCTTAATGTATGCAATGGTCTACATAAGGCCTGATTTTGCACATGTAGTGGGACTTGTAAGCAGGTACATGAATAATCTAGGAAAGGAACATTGGATGGCACTGAAATGGATTCTCAAATATTTGAATGGTACCATAAATCAAGCATTATGGTTTGGTGGTCCAAACATTTCTCTACAGGGATATGTTGATGCAAATATGGCAGGTGACAGAGATAACAGGAGGAGCACTATAGGATATGTATTCACTGTTGGTGGAACAACTGTCAGTTGGGTTTCAAAAATCAAAAGTGTTGTTGCACTTTCAACAACAAAAGCAAAGTATGTTGCTGCTACAGAGGCTAGTAAAGAAATGATTTGGTTACAAAGTTTTATGGGTCAATTGGGTAAGGAGCATGATATGGGCACGTTATATAGTGATAGCCAAAGTTCCATTCATCTTGCAAAGAACTCAACATTTCATTCCAGGACTAAACACATACAGCTCAAGTACCATTTCATACGATCAGTGTCGGAAGATGGAGATTTGAAACTGGAAAAGATACACACTAGCCAGAATCCTGCAGATATGCTAACAAAAGTTGTAACCAGGGAGAAACTGAGAATATGCTCAGTTTCAATTGGTCTTCAAGGATGACCATGAAGATGAGAAACAACCAGGTCCAAAGAGCAGTCATTGTCCAGCAAATGAAGCAGTGGTGGAGTTGCTAGAATCATTCTCCAAGTGGGAGATTATTGATTATGGAGCATGATTGTTTAGAGGTATTTGTTTCATTTCGATGTATACCCCAAGAAGTTTGTACACCCATCCATGCGGGGGGGCCTTGTCCCTCCCGCGGGGGTCCGAGTGGGCCGATGCCCCCCGGCTGGGGGGTCAGAGGGCCAGTGGTCCCCCTATGGGGGTTCAGAAGCAGTGCCCCCGAAGCTAAAAACAAATGTAAAATTCCCTGGTAAAAGTATAGTAATTTCTAGTTAATCTGGGTCGTCCTTTAGGCGGATGATCTGACAGTATAAATTATGTTTAGTTTAGGGTTTTTTTCTCTAGAAGGTGACCCCTCTCTTTGTATGAGGGCATTGTATTGAGTCTGTGTAATAGAGATGTATTCTCTGAGCGAGAAGTAGAGAGGTGAGACTGTGAGAGAAAATAGAGGATATTACACTAGATCTGCTATAGGTTATGTCTCTTCATTTTGTTGGATAATAGAAAGGAAGCACTGGCTGTTCAAGGTGGACGTAGCCCAAACTAGGTGAACCACGTATATCTTTGTCTCTCTTGTTTTATTTGTTTTTTGTGTTTATATTTCTACAACATTTTATGTGTTCCATTGCTCCGTAATATATAATTTTCTAACAAGGAGTATTTTCATGTGTTAATAGGAAGACTTCTTGATGAGCCATAGTATTGCAGCAAGAATGTTGCAACTCCTAGGACTACCAACTTTACTTTATCAACTTTGTGTTTCATACAAACTTGGAGGTGACATTGCTATATACACAATAGATGCATCATTCTACTCATGTCACTTCTCAATTAGGGCACTTGACCATTAGGGTTCCATGCCATTCCTCTATTGGACTGAAGGGAGTCTAACTAGTGACAATGGAATCTAAACCTAGTTCTAGTGCAAGAAAATTAAATTCTTGTCAATTCAGGAAATGAAAGTTGCTAACTTATAAATGTTATGATATGACATAAATCATCTAGCTATGAAATGACACAAATCACTTGTAGGAAGGAGACTATGCTAACCTTGCACTTGATCATCTAGCTACCAGAACTGCTTGAAAGTAGGAAGTTATCATTTCAAAATCCAAACATGCATGGATTAATGATCTCATTCACACTTGCAGAATAGATAAAAGTCCTAATTGCTAACTTCATAAATATAAAATCTAATGCTATATGATCTTACAAGAGGGAAAGGAATGAAAAGGTTGCTCTATGTGGCACCTTTGGTCATGGAGTCCAAGATGAGGGGCTAACCTACTCCTACACTAGGCTATACTACCATTTCAAGCCAAGACAGGGTCAAAAAGGCAGTTATAGGTTTTCTACAAGAGACTACTACAGGATATCTTAAACTGTTACAAGATGTCTTGTACTACTAGAGGAAGTAGGCTGAGAGGTTTTAAAGGAAAATAATGGTGAGATGAAGTGTTCGAGAGGTGAATGATAGTTGTGTAAGGTGTAGGGGAGGTGAACATCATCCAATGACAAGCCCAACACTTCAAGAAGACAAAATCTACCTAAGACGACTTGCTCATGGTCGCTAGAAAACATAGGTTTGAGTATGGGCTGATATGCTTCAACAGAAGGTGGAGAATACTTAGGTGGAGTTGGTTGGAGGTGTCCCTTCTTGCAGATCCACAATTCCTACAATAAACCTTGTTTCACTCCTCATTTACAAATTATTTCATTTCAACATGGAAAGATGAGTTGAATTTAGAAAGTATGGCCTAACTATTGTTAGAGACTAGATCTATGGAATGGTCTACCTTCTAAGCTACAACAATCTTAAGAAGCAAACAAGCAACTGCAAATATTTCCAAGGAATCATAAACAATTATCTAGATAACAATGAAACTTAACCTAAGCAATGAACAAAGGACAAACTTTGTTTTTGGGTTGTGAGAGTGGGATCCCCTAATCATGATCCCATAAGGGAGATAGGATAGGGATCATTGTCACAATATTTTCTCGTATATTTTCCTTCACTAGACTGCAACATTAATATACTCTTTAAGCTTATGAAAGCATGGATAATCAACAACTTTGATCAACTTTCTAAGCTACATAGAAAACATAAATAAACTTCAACAGTGAATCAACATTCTAAGCTAAGAATACATATACAAAGGAGAGGAACTTTTGTTGCTAGGGTTGGGCCCTAACCCAAGAGCTTTAGCCCTCTGAGTCAACTCAGTTTTGGATCAAAACATAATTTTTCATTATCATAAAAATGTCAAATAAATCATAACAATTATAGTAAAATGTGCTTTAGCTTCATGGCCTCTTGGCTACAATAAAAATTCAAATGCTAATGAGTCCCTTACCTTGCTTATTTATACAAAACTTGAGCTACCAACAACTCTCTAGAAAATAAGGATACTAAGCTCCCTAACTTGAGAATAACCTTTCTTTGACTAGAAATTGATTGGCTGCAATTGAACTTGGCTTGCTTGGCTACCAGTGACACTGAGCTGATGAGATAGAGGGAGAATTTTCAAATGAATTGAGGAGTTAAGGAGGGAGACCACTTCCCATAATCTCTCTTTCTTGTCTACTCCAAATCCCTGAACTCAAGTCAACTCAAAACTGCTCCAACTTCTTGCATTTAACACACATTATCCATAGGACATAGTAACTCACTTTTACTCTTGTCACTAAGAAAAATATAATAAAATTTGTAAATAAATGTGAGAAAAGACAATTTAGTAAACTAGAGAGTGGCATTTTGACCCATATAGTTTACCTATTGTTGAGCCTCATCATCACCCCCTACTGAAATTGTTTCTCATCCTCTGAGCAACCTATTCATCTATATCCATATCCTTCATAGCCCTAGTGGCCTCCCTCACACCCCAAGCTTCTATGGATGGTGTCCCTTCCTGAGGATAGAACCCTGCACTTTTATCTATCTCTTCCCACTGCTTTCTTTCCTCTTAGTCCTTCCTACCTTCCAGCAAACCCAACAGCAAAGGTGGACTGAGCTTATTTCCAATCCAGTTGATCTTCAGTCTTTGCATGGCCTTTTTATATAGGGGTTTTCTCTCTACTACATTCCTCAATATCTCATAAGAGAAATACTCCCTAATCCTGAGACTGTGTGGCAGGTTATTCCATCTCCTTTGGCATGCTTGTTGGCTCTCAATCCCCAAGAATCGTACAACATCCTCAAAATGGGAGATGGAATGTTCTTAGGTAGCCAGGTATATTTGTGCAATTTGAGAATCATTGGAAATGATGTTGTGGTTGTTGATTACAACACTTGAATTTATTTGTTCTGCCATGATGTAGAGGGGTTCCTTTTCCACTTTTTATACTATTCTCTTCAACTCCCCAGCCCTGGCTTCCTCATGACTCATCCATGATGCAAGGGACATCAAATGCATGCCTCCCAACTTTGCATTAGGGTCCCAAACATTCAGGTTTGTTAAGGCAAGGTTATGCAGGTAGAATTCAGATACCTTGGCCTTATCCTCAAGGGTACTCTTGTCACACCAATCAATGAACTGCCTGTAATCTTGGAATGGCATGGTCCCATGTTGTGCCAATATCTTAATTTGGAATTGCATCCATTGGTCCTTGAGGTAAAGTGCATAGGATTTGGATGGAACTCTGCATTGAAGTGCCTCCACGAAGAGGCTTGCCATGTTGACCGATTGGGTCTCCTTTTCTTGCAATTTCCTCCTTAGCCATGTGTTTTCTACCTGCAGTTGTGTTTTCATGGTGTATTCTCTATCTCTCAATTCCCTCAACTCCTTGCCCATATCTAGTATTTTCTCTTCCATATGGCCCACATCTTCTACTTTCTTTAATTTAGCAATCTGCATCCATTGTTTTATCCTTCCTCTTTCTTTTTCAAGCTCAAAGAAGAGAGGGATTGCAATTTTTTGTTGGATCACTCGGCCTCCTTCAATGAACTTGTAGTAGGAGCTCAGGTTGGTCTATGGACTAAGCTCTTGTAGCTTTGTAAAATCTCCCTCGAATATCTTTGGAGAAGCTACCCCCTCATGTGCTTGTGGTGTTTCTTCTTTACCTCCTTTTTTCCCCTACTGCTCTTCTTGTAGCACTTTCTTCCTTTCCTGTAGCACTTCCAATGCTTCCTATAGCACTGTTTTAGGATCTTCTGACATGAATTTTCATTTGTGTTGGAGTGTTACAGGTTTCTTCGGCTACTTGATTGAGATTGACCTCGTGACAGGTTTCCTGACATAGGTAATGTGATCCTTTGGGGTTGTTCCTGGTGATGTGACTTTATCAACCTTGTTTCCCATGGAATATAGATCCTCCTGTTTACTTGGTGATTCTTCAATTACAATAGAGTATTTTGTGGGGTTTTGTGGCTTCCCCTACTTAATCTTAGTGCTTCTTCTTGTTTTGAAATATCAGGGAGTTTGTCTCTACCTTTTCTTTGAGTATTTGATCGGTGTGCTCAAAGAAAATAATGCAAAAACTGCCTCCTTTTTAGTGGGTTTAGAAGACAACCTTCCCTAATCTGGGGATATCTCATCCTCTTCAAGTGGACTGGTCTTCCCAAGGCCTATATCTATTTGCTCCTCTTCCTCTTCTCCTCTCTTTTCTTTCTTCATTTTCTTCTTCCTCCATTTTTTCTGTCTCTACCTCTTCTTGTTCTTTTTCTCCTTCGTCTTCTCCTTATTCTTCACTTGAATTTGGGTTCTCTTCAATTGCAAGGACTTGGGTCTTGAGGAATGCTTCTCTGTCCATATATGTGAAAGTAGACTAGAGGACAGGGACTCTTGATCTACTGAAAGCATCCTCTACTGTCATCTTGACGAGACCATGGTGTGCTAACTATTGTTTCTTTCCTCCTTCACCTTTTGGCTCATGTTTATGATTGAATGTAGCAGAAAATAAGGAACACTTAATATTTGGGCTATGGTCAACTTGGTTCAAAATCTCAATTCATGGAGCAACCTGAACTGGTAGCCATAGACTACACTCATTCTCCCTTCACAAGAAACGTATTTAAGGATGTGGTAGGCTACCTCATCCTAGGGATAGGGAAGACTCTCCTTTTTTATACCATTTTTGTCTTCAATTGGTCTCTCATCATTGGTGAAGAATTTTTTCTTAGCAAAGGTGTTGTTGGCCTTGTCTTCCCTTCTCCAATTGACCCCTAGAGGAAGTGTTGTCACTCTATTGATTAACTCAGGATTGATGGTAATGGACAACCCTCTTACCATAGTGGTAGCATTTGTTCTTTCTTGAGGGTTTAGTGCCATGGAAAAATCATAAGTTATATCATCATCATATCCCTTGAGAAACTCAAAGAAACCTAACCAGTGATGCCTCCTGAAGATGTCTACTGTAGGGGGATGAAGGTGGATTCTTGATGTGTGGGTGGGCATTCTTCTATTAAATCCCCCTCCCATTTTATTCTCTAGTTTTAGCTAAGTACAAAAGTTTTTGTAAGATAGCTTCAACATGAATTTTAGGGTAGTCGAAACCTAAACTTCTTTGTGGATGACTAAAAATACTACAACTCCTTATATCCACAATTTTTTTTACTTTTATAGCCTCAAACCCTTTTTAATTCCCAAGCTTATTGTATTTACTAAGATAGTGCAAAGTGTATTAGTTATGAAAACCATGAACATAGGAGAGATAGGCTACTTACTTATCACTCTAATGCTTGGAATTATGAAAATTGAGGACCAAGCTGACCCTAGGCACACCCTTGCAAACTTCCTGTGGAATTTCACTGTTTCCTACAACTTTCCCGTAGCCTTATGTGATTCCTGTAGCTATTTCCTGTAGGATGGCCAGAGAAAGGTTCAACTTTCTGATAGCTTTCCAAGATGGTCCCTATCTCCTTGACTTCGAAATGAATGAAAAAATGCATGAAATTTTGGGGTTTTATGCTATTTATGGTCAGGAATTGGAGTGTTGTGTTGGCTGGCAGTGGTACATGATTCCCTAATTGGGACCATTGGCCCACCATTGGTGATCATTCACTTGCTCCTCGTAATCATCACCCACTCCCTCTTAACTAATTCGATCACTTTTCTAACTAATTCCCACTGACGTGACATCCTTACGTGGCATGCTAACTAAAAAATCACTTTATGATGACAATCTAAGGGTGTCCAAGTTAATTGGCCACCTCCAACTTATAAAAAAATACCTTTCTTTGACATTTTTCACATTTTTTCATCATATCGTACCTAGGAAAAAGTTGTGTCAGTTACCATACATGAGCCTACCTTTTGTTGATTGGTGCATGTTGGAGTAGTTGACTTCTATGTTACTTCTGAGGGAAGTGCTTCCTTGCTTTCTTTCTATGTTTTCCTTTTGGATGTTGTATAGCTGATTGCTTATCTTGTTCATGTGTGCGGGTGCTTGGTATGCTTTTGTTCATGTTGTTCTTGGGGAGTCTTGTTAGGAAGAAAAAGGTGCATGGATGATGGTACTCTTCCTTACTCTAGTTGGGTAGACAAATTGAGCTTCAAGTTGTTTGCACTAGTGGCACAAACTGCTACAAGAGATCTTGTAGCTGCTACAGGAGATCTTGTAACTGCTACAGGAAATCCTATAGCAACCCCTTTTTCTTCCTTTTCAAGGCTTTTTTCTTCAAAGGGGTGGTCAAAAGTGGTTTAGGGGTTGGAGGATGATATGAGAGCTCTGATGGAGTGGTGAAGGTTTGTGGCAATGGATGACATGTCTCCCTTTTTTTATTATTTTTTTTTAACATTTTCGGGTTTTTTTTTTTAATGAGACAGAGCTAGATATGGTTTTTTTATTTGAATCAGGGGTGCATGGGTGATAGGTGAGTGGTTTGATGAATTATAGGGTTCCTAATCAACCTCGAATAGGAATTCATGATGATTTTATTATCGAGTTCCCCTTTCTTATAGCATTCCAAGATATCTTGTAGTGTTACAGTCTCTTCCTGTACCACACCAGAAAAGGCCAAAAAACTGATTTTTGAGACCCGATAATGGATATGAGTGGTAGGGACATGGTTGAAATGGATGAGATGGAGTGGTTGGAGGGAGAAATTGAATGAAATTGAACATGTTGTCTTTGTAGCTCTGCAATTTCCACTATCTTCAAAAATATGCAAAATGACATAATTTATTAATGGAAAAATTAGAGTTCCTTGTCATGGTATTTTTGTTCGATTTGTTTTTTCTTTTAGGGACACATAAGCTACCTTGGGAGATGTTTTCAACCTTCCCACCTACCCTGGGCACCCCAAGGGATCTTTTATTTTTCCTTTTTCTCTTTTTATCACTCTTGGGCTTCCTTAAGGAGGTTTTCAACCCAAGAGCTCACCTCAGATGCATCATGGATGTTTCCATCCAGGCCTCTTATTGCATTTTTTATTTTTTCTCTTTTTTTTTCTCAAATAGAAGTAGTTTTCAAAAATTCCATGACTTGGAAGCTAGGACACTTCTTACCACATTTACCTCCTTGCTAATGGTGCTGATGAACTCTTCACTAGATAGAGGTCTTTTGTAAGCCTTCAACCTGTATCCATTGGCAAGCAAGGGAATACCTTCCTCATCAATGGTCCTGATTTGAACAACTCCATTAT
>APFE030196663.1:0-18941 GCA_000404065.3 Pinus taeda
AACATTACTAACATCAGCATGCAGTGGAATATAAAAGGAACAGTAGAAGAAATCATGCACACAGAAAGAGACCCTAGGATTGGTCCAAGACGAGGAAAAAACCCACTATGGGGAAAACCCTTGCAAATATTCTTCTTCTTAGATCATCATCAAATGATGCAGAAAAATAGAGTACAATGATCCATAACTTTATGTATGCAAAAAAAGAATAATGATATCTATGAAACAAGTCTAATCATGCTAGAAATTATAATCCTCATACTGATGGTTGAATTGTGTTGTCACAAATATGATGTCAACTGCTATATACTAATGTCACTGTGCCGAACACTACTGAATATTGTTGTCTCTGTGTTGAATAATATTAAGTACTGTTGTCACTGCCAATGATCCCAATACATATGTTTGCGGTGGAAACTGACAAATCAGATCTACATGTCTATATAATAGTAGAGAGAAACCCAAATCTACCTAATCAATGAAGTCAACTAGAGCCAATATGTCAAACCCTAGATTTGAACTGGGTCACCCTCATCAAAACTATATGTGAGCGATTGAAACTTTTGAGTCTCTCTCGTGAATAAAATATGCGAGAAACTGTGAATATATATTCACTCCAAGGAGGTCACTACACGTGCAATTTTGGCACTGAACTACAAAGACCCAATGTCACTCCCTAGCTAAGCTATGTGAGTGACTATCAAACCAAAGTTGCACCCTTTATGAGTTGTGCAAGTGACCCACATGACAAGGTCGCTCCAAGGGCTACCCAGTGCCCGTGACCACGGACCAGAACCTTCTGATCTGCCTCTGAACCCAGAGTCACTAGTGACTGAGATATAGAAGACCCTAACCCAAAGCGAACCTTTCGCCTATGATTTCAGACCCTTGAGTAAACTCCTTCCGTCAAAATTGTGCGAACTAAGACAAAAGAGAAGAGAAGATGTGTGCAAATGATCTTAAGGTATCCTCTATTTATAAGATTTACTGATTTTCCCAACAATGGCTCTTAGTAGTCATGTGGTAGAAAACATGCATCATAATCACGTTAGGTTGTACACCCCCAAGTACACCCTCAACATGTTGGCCAAACGAGGAGTAATATTCCCAACAAGCCCTGCTTGTGGGTATGATTCCAATTGGGGTATACTCTACAAAGACCGAATAGGAGAGTAAAACCATTAACCCTATGGGTAACAAATAGGGTAATGCCCTATTTTACAGAGTTCTCTCAACCCTAGGAGCCCTTATCCCTCAATTGCTCACCCTAGGAGCTCAAACATGGGGGAAGAGTTGGCTCAGTCTCCTCGATCAACGTTGCTCTCATCATACTCGAATCTGGTATCATCTTGTCACAATAACAATTGTTTCTTGTTCATACAGAACATCAAATCAAATAGCATGTTAGATCATATATAATTATATAAATCACAAAATGATACCATAATCATCCTCCCTCTCAAGGAGGTACCAACCACAAGCTTGAGCCTATTTCGAACAACTTTGTTTGTCTCAATAAGAGATTATTTTGGTCCCAACTATATGTATGATATTTTCAGTTATCATAGTGTGACCATGTCATATCCAGATCATGCTCAAACCATCTCTCTAAGGAGCTTTTGTATCTTGCCTCGTAGCTTACCATGCTAGCAGCATAATGATCAACCTCGATCATGCTATGGACTTCTCACCAAGATATGATGGTAGATCTCATACTAAAGAAGCATTCAAATGTGCTCTATTAGCCTCTCTCATAAAGCAATACTAAATCCAAAAATTAATTAATTAATTAAATATTCCAAGTTAGGAATTTGTGCCTAACTCTTGGGTTGTTCCTCTAAGATAGGATTTAGTTTAGGTAACCCCTATATTGGTGTGTGTTTGGTGAGCAATTATCTCAACCAAAGGTGTCTAAGATAGCATGCACTATCTTGAGACACTATCTCTCATCTATTTATTTGTAACACTATATTTAATTATTTTAATGAAAAAGAGAATACCTAAGGAATCCATGAGGCTGAGGCCTTTTCCGCCATTATTTTGTGTCTGGTTTTTATGTGTGATTTATGTATTTTTTTTGAGTTAATTTCTTTTTCAATATGTGGTATCAGAGCTCTGTTAGACCTATGTGAGGCTACATGGAGACTGTATCCAAAGCCGTGAGCCTGCAAGTTATTTGTAAGGTGGTTGTTGTAGCATGAGCATGAACCTATAACAAAAAGGCCAAAACCATCGAGGGGCGAGAAGACGAATGCATCTAAGACGATCTCAGTAGATCTATGTCATCGGGTCATGTTGGTAACATGGATTACATATTTGATTTGTTTTCATATTACAGTTTTGGTTTATTGATAGCTAAATTAGATCATGAGACAATGATGTCTCTAATTTTCTAAAGTCAAAGAAAAAGTCTCAAATTGCCTATTCAAATGAGAGTAATATGATTGGCCAAGTTCATCATGGCCTCTTATTGAAATATGATTGCAAAGCAATGTGCAGAGATGATAAGAAAGGTGCATGTCCTGATAGACGAATTCATTCCAATATTAATTTTTATAACATAATAAACGTGACTTTCCGATCCACTGCATTGCAACGTTCTCAATCTCTGTTTTAATCTATTTGGGTAGTATGTCGCTGAGGAAGAGATCAGAAACATTGCTAGATTGGTCACCATATTTGAGATTTGTAAGTTTGTATATGGGTTGATTTCGAAGGTTCTTTTTTTCCAACGGCTGATCGCTTGCCATATGCCATATTATCTGTTTCAGACTCCGACCACTACCATCTGCTTCTAGATCGAAGCCCTTGGTTCCTTAGCTGCAACTACTTCAAAAACTAGGATAACCTGCATCAACATTGCACTTAAAGAAATAAGTTGGAACAAAAATTGACCTACTAGCGCTCTCTGGTGAGTGAACGGTTTGATGCAGGACCATTGTTGAACCAACTTGGAGGAAATAGCGTCCATCTGCACTGAATTTTGGCGTAGCTCTCATGGCTAACTGGTGTAAGAAACCCTCATGTGCAATGCAGCTCCGTCGCGGAAAGCATTGGATCGGTGCATAGTGGACGCTGTGGAATTCTATTTGCTGGAGAATAGAACGATCCGACTACATTGGCCAGATACGTTTCTTTATGAAGGGTTTTCCTAGATGACCATGATTTATCTGAGAATGCTCTGAAAATAAAGGTCTGTTGAAGCCATTTCCATTATTTCATTTTTAATTTCTGTTTTGATCTGAGGCATTAATTTCTTTGGAATTTTCCTTACATTGCAGAGCACAAGCATCGCAAACCCTCGTTCATTCAACGTTTTGGTTATGGCAGCTCAGCCTATCAAATACATCATCTTAGAGATTGGTTTTTTTCGCATCATTAACTCCGCTGGGAATCTTCGATTTGCAGTGACATAGCAACCCCACAGTGAAAGGCTGGCAGTGTGAACTATAAAGGTGTGAAGGTGATTTTTCAGAGCGCATGGGAGCTGAATATACAAGACTACTAGATTAACCAATGGATTTGAAATTGAGATAAGAAATTGGAGGAGTGAAAGGTGTGATTTTCCCCCTGATATTAGTTATTCCAATTGAAAATAATTGATTCGAATCCGCAAGGAAGAGGTACATTGGGTCTTAAATAGATCACAATTGTGGAGACTCACAACATAAAGGTTTTGTTATTTGTGTTAATTTTTTTAAAAAGTATACTTTTTAATGCAATTTGTCCACAATATATCTCAAATATAGAGAATATGAAAGTCATAAAGGAGTCTTAGCAAATTCAATGAAGTTTTTTAATGGCGAGATAACATGTGAAGTAATAAGGTTTTTGGAGTGCTAAGTAAGAAGTAATTTTGTATTTGGAGTGATAAGTGGATTTCTTTGAGAGAATTTTTTTTTGTAATCCAAAGTAATATTTTACTTTTTGAGAGATTTTGAGAGTGATTGAGTGAGTGCAAGTAATTTTTGAAGAAATTTTTCTTTTAAGAAGTTCTGGAACTTTGAGAATATTCCATGAGGATGTTGTCAATGTGAAATATGATGTACTCCAAAGTTTAATAAATATATCATTTTTTGTGGTGATTGTGTCCTAGATTTGCTCGAAATTGAATAAGGGGATCTTAGGTACACCATGTGTATTTGTGATGGTGAGTGTTTTTATGGCTTCATGTTGTTGCTTATGATTTGTGTCTAGTTTTGACACATAAATGATCTCAATTAACATACATAAAGTTTAATACAAGCAAGCACAACACATGTAACAAAGTAGCTGCAAGGAAGGGTAATTAAGCTCAACGCATGCATTTGCGTCACTCCAAAAAATAATCAAAGTTTTCAACATCGGCATTCTACCTCAACACACAAATTCACTCAATACAATCAAGTTCATGAATCTGCAAACTTCAGCATTTCAAAGCAATGTCTACATCACTACAATCAAGTTAATGAATCTGTAAAATTCAACGTTTCAGAGCACAATCTACATCAACATTATTGAACTTGTTATTAAACTCAAATTACATTGAATTGTAAGGGTGAATTATCGGTTGAAACTGACACCCAAGTCTTGAATTGAGTCAAATTGAATTCATTGTAGTGAGTCATTAAATCATTGTAAGCTTTTCTGGGTGCATTTTCGATAGTGTTCAACACCCTTCCTTTAAGTAGAATCAAATGAATGCATGAATTTTAACTCTAAAGCAAACAAGCAACAATTTCACATCTCCTACAAGCAAGCGTGAGTATTCATTCAAGCAACAAAGTTCAAACCTTCAAGTGAGCCAGAGTGAAGTTCATTGCAGCAACCATCAAAGCAACCAAACAAGTTCAACTCTAACACCAATCAAGCAAGTTGAGATTGACATCAAGCGAGTGTGGCTATTCATTTAAGTGAGCGTGAAGTCATCAAGTAAGGCAAGTGAGCATTCACGCAAACACGATCGTCATCAAGCAAGCGTGAATTCTAGAGTTTAAGCAAGAAATTTCTACAACTCTAGCAAGTGTTTCCAGCAAGTGCAATAAACAAAAAATCAAGGAAGCGTGCCATTCAAGTCCCATAGCAAGAGAGCATGTCATGCAAGTAACAAAATCAAGTAAAACAGTTCACAGCACGACATCTACTACAAGAGAGCCTGATTTCAGTGAGCAAGTTCAGATGGCACAACATATTCAGTTGTTAAACATTCTTCACAGTTTGATCATCTCCAGTGATGAAGACATGGTGCACATCAGCAAAGAAACTCTTGTTGATCTTTCACGACATCTACAACAAACACATGAAACCATTGAGTTTCTTCAACTCGAGCCGCAACTTCAAAGGAATGAATTGCAAGAAAAGAGTGATACTTTCAAGTCTTTGAACCATCCAAATGATAAGTCATTCATCCCAACAACTTCAAGTGTCAAAGTTGTTCCAGTTCAAATTTCCTCCAACCCCGTCATCAAGCCTTGGGAATAAATTCAAAATAACAAGAATCGACGAGGCTTAGGATATGTCACTGATGACACCAACTTACATATCCCAAATTATTCCAAGTCAATTAAGTTCGTTAGTGCAAAAATTCTTGCACAACTCACCTCAGCAGGTTGTGAGAAAGTTGCAAACAAATAGAATTGCATGCAACCTGAAGTTGAAGTCCAATCAAAATGTTCTCATTGTCAAAGAACTGGTCATATGGAAGATCAGTGTTTTGATCTCCATCCTTGTCACCACTATGGCAAGAAGAATCATTCCTCAGAAAAATGTCGCCACCAACAAAAATTAGCCAGATTGAAGATACATTATGAATGGATCGATCCTTAGGAATGGTCATCCACAGCCAAAAGATTGTCTCAATTCTACAACCAACTACGATTACACATAGTGCAGCCAACAGTGAAGCAATGATGGTACTCTCATGACGTTGAACAAGGGAGTATAATAATGAAACTCTCCTACACCTGAAGGGGGGGAGTTAAAAATTCAGATATAATTTGAAGAATATTGTCTCTCCTTTCAACTGACAAAGGGGGGAAAATGTCAATGAAATTGACAAGTGGTTGTTAGACTGAAAGTCTCTACAACATCAATGAAGCAGCCATTGGGCATCTTCATCAACCAATGGGCATTTTTCTTCAGCAGTGCGCATTAGCAAATTTTCCAGTGGGCAATCGACGACAAAAGTAGCAGTAAGTAGCTTTCATCATAGAAAAAGAAACATTGAATTGTTTTTCGACATCATCAGCCAGTGGGTGATCATCATCAGAAAATACACCAGTGGGCGTTCATAAAATTGTGTCAGTGGACACCAGATGTTGTTATCAAACAAAGGACAGTTGGATCCTTTTGTGGCTTGGCACATGATGGAGTTGTCAAGCATCATTCAGAGATGAACCAGTCATGCAGTTGACTCAGTCTCTTCATATTGCAGTTTCTTCAGCATCCAGATTTGGCGGGTTTTTCAGGCAATGTTTTTGAAGATCAACATGAGAACTTGGAAGATGGTTCCTCATTCTTATTTTGGATTTATCATTGAAGGGGGGGAATGTTAGCCTCTCTCATAAAAAAATAATAAATCCAAAAATAAATAAATAAATTAAATATTCCAAGTTATGAATCTGTGCCTAACTCTTGGGTTGTTCCTCTAAGATAGGAGTTTGTTTAAGTAACTCCTATATTGGTGTGTGTCTGGTGAGAAATTATCTCAACCAAAGGTGTCTAAGATAGCATGCACTGTATGGAGACACTATCTCTCATCTATTTATTTGTAACACTATAATTATTTTAATGAAACAGAGAATACCTGAGGAAGCCATGAAGCCGAGGCCTTCTCCGCCATTATTTTGTGTCTAGTTTTTATGCGTGCTTTATGTATTTTTTCTGAGTTAATTTCTTTTTCATTATGCTCATCAATGATAATCTCAAATATCAACAATATATATGCACGGACATATATCATAGGAGAAATATCTCATTCTCAAAACTAGAACACCTCATGCAGATATTTCAAAGCATGCTCGATGATGACTCTATGTGAGTGAAGTAACTCACTCATGAATTTAATTAGGTTCTATGCACATCATACATATACAGATGGATGTTCAAAATGGAACATCAATGCTTCAACTGCTAGATGCCATGTCAAGTTCAACATCTTGAACTTCAAATCTGAGTATCCAAGAATTTGCAATTTTCATTATTCAAAAACATTTTCCAATAGCTTTGGAATATGGAATTTCTTTCCCAAATTATAGAAATCAATTCATCATGCCATGATACATTGTTTAGGGTTTCATAAGCCATCTCCCTCTGATTTACATCATTAGAGGCTCATCACCTGTCACAAGTAGATGGTCAAGATATAAAACAAAAACCATAATCAAGATCATCATCCTGACTTCATCAGATTACTGTCAAATATAGACATATCTTGATCCAGGATCTTGCTTCATGCAAAGCTCTCTATAGGTACCATGCCATACTAAGCCATCATAATCATCCTTACATAACTCAATGTTATACCATCAATCAACACGGTAAACTCATTAGAGTTTATAAGCCAAATGAAGACCATTATCAAAGTCAACCTTATCATAGTATTAATACTTTCAACCAAGAGACATGTGTAGCTTATATCAAATCATGACTCCATCATGTCAACAATTCATGCATTATCAATTCGAACTTGATTAAGTCTTTCTCAAAATCATTATATAAGTCATCCTGTCACTAGGTGCAAATGCATACATGAAGGATGAGTCATGGAGGTTCCATTTTCATGTTGAATCACAATTATCATTATTTCAACCATTGTGCTAAGAATAAGGAGGCCAATCTCCAAATAAGTCATCATGCCCTCATAGTATCGATATTAGGGAAAATCAACAATCGTCATATAAGATCACTAGACATCATGTCAAGTCCAATTGCAATTATAGAGAGATCTATAGTCAAAGCACATCTCAATCGTCAATTCAAAGTTATTGTCAAGAATCATGAAAAAACACTTTTTATATCTACCAGTAATGCAAAATCATGCCAATCCCTTGTATTACAAACATAGTGACATTATATATATATATATAGATAGATAGATATATGTCCCAGCCACCTGCAAACATAAGTTCAATCTGCATGTTCATTTTATGGAAAACATTCAAGCTTTTTCTGCTAGAAGATCTTGTTGTTATCTATAATACATATGTGGTACTGACATATTCTAGGTGACCATCTAATTTCATGCACAATACTTCATTATATAATCAACAATTTAACTCAACAACTTCATAAATTAGTTAACAGTGGAAGAATATGTCAGGGGCATCATGATTAAAGTTCATACAACTTAAGAAAGCTTCAGATGATGGTCAACAACAGTCAAACCTCTAGTCACTCCCTTAAGGTTAGCATGAGAGAGACTTTAGGTTCCTAGACGCTGTCTAGGCCTTAGCATGTTTGCATCAAGGGACAAGATCTCCTAGATCTGTGACTGCGATTAGAGAAGAAACCCTAATTTATGTATGGGATTCAGATCTGAGACTCTGTTGCAGATCAATATTGTCAAATGCACATAAATATAATTCAGTAGCACATAATGAAAATAGTAATAAGGTTAAGAATCTTGAAAAGAGATTCTCCCTCTGACTAGGGATCTACATCATTCATCTTCATTCATGTCATCAACCTGTCTCTCCTAGAGTCATGCAACAATAGATTTGTTAGATCATAAACATATATCTATCAGGGCTATTAACATCATGAAATCAATATTTCATCAAGTGATTAGACTCAAAGCAACAAACAGATGCAATATTATATCTCAAAGATTATGGGCACAATAACATTTTATGTCAAGTCACTCCATCAAGTTATTGCATCCAGTTTAACCATATGCCATCAAGACAAGACCATGTGTAGTAAGAGGTCTAGAATATCAATATTACACTTATGCATCTCACATCAAGGTTAGCATGCTCTTCATGACCAATGAGATCAAATTTGGCCATTAAATAAAGCTTTATCAAAACAACAAGAGTGTCAATAACTCTTTCCATATGCTTTCATCATGCTTATCACAAGAATTACCAGCAGACTCATGTATAGGAGTCAATGAACTATCCTTCTATATGAATCCATCATGACAGGTATCAAGAGTATCATTTACTACAATCAAGGTGCTAACCTTCGTTATGGGATCAAGATATCCAACAAATAGATCATTGATATTAGCCAAACAACAAGTGTATCAATGTATCAATATTAGATAAGGAATTTAACACCAAGTGAATAATTTCATCATAGGAGAAATATCTCCAAGTCACTTTCATATTCATGTATGAGTTAAAGAAAGAGACATTCTCATCAAACCTTAGGGCTTATCGAGCAAATAGCTGAAACATACAATGCATACCTTGTGGTATTCAAATACTTTAGCACCTACTAATTAGCCATATGCCGCTTGAAGCACCTTTCCATCTTTTCATCTAGTACCTATTTATCTCTTTCCATATCTACATCTCAAAGTGATCCTCATGAAGGATCTATACATCTCATCGCATCAAGGAGGTTAGAAACATCCATATACTCAAATATATATGCAGGAAGTACAAGCAATAAACATAATCATCAGATCTATAAGTCTAACAAGTAAGAAGCATCGTAAGTCAAGAAATACTTATCTCTAATGAGAGGTGATACTCTCCCTCTTGAACCAATATTCAAGAGCCATCAATGTCCATGGTCCATATACCAATGTTGCCTTAAAGTATTCAAAGGCATCTGCTAGGGATTTTCCCATCTAGGGCTTCACTAAATCTCCCACAAGTTCTTGAGAATCTTCTCATTGACCATATTATACCTCATATAGTTTCCATAAAAAAAGGTTTTCTCTCCAACCCTAACCTCATTGAATCCATCAACCCTAATCATCAAGATGCCTAGGGTTTTCTTCAAACCCTAGAAATATTTTAAGTCTCCACTATCCTCTTCTTTCTTCCATCAATGGCATCATCATCAAGGTGATATCCATGGCTTTTCTTCAGCCGAAATCTAATACCATGTTTATTTTTCTTAAGTTGACATTGTTCTTTGCTATGATAGTTGCATTTCATCATTAATACATTAATTTCATCCCATATCATCATTACATTATTCATATCTGCACCATTATATATCATGATCTGCAATTACATAGGAAGAAACAACATCACTAACATCAACAATGCAACGGAATATAAAAGGAACAATAGAAGAAAGCATGCACACATAAAGAGACACCATGATTGATTCAAGACCAGGGAAAAACCCACTATGGGGAAACCCTTGCAAATATTCTTCTTCATAGATCATCATCAAATGATGCAACAAAAGAGAGAACAATGATCCATAACTTTATCTATGCAACCAAACAATAATGATATCTATGAATCATATCTAATAATGCTAGAAATCAGAATCCTCGTACCGATGGTTGAATTGTGTTGTCAAAAATATGATGTCAATTGCTATATACTGTTGTCACTGTGCTGAACACTACTGAGTACTATTCTCTCTATGTCAAATACTATTGAGTGTTGTATACAGTATGCGAGCGGCTGTGAATGTAGATTCATTCGTAGGAGGTCTCTATGTGTGTGATTATGGAACTAAATTGCAAAGACCCAAAGTCTCTCCCTAGCTGAGCTATGTAAGTGACCAATAAACCAAATTTTCACCATTTTTGAGTTGTGTGAGAGACCAAGATGACAAGGTTGCTCTTGGGCTACTTAGTGCGAGCGACTAGGGACCGTAACCTTCCGATCTGCCTCTGAATCTAGAGTCACTCCCATCAGCCTTTGTACCAGCGTCCAAGGGTCTATATTCCCTCTCATAAGCTTATGTGCCAAGGACCAGGGATCAAAATGCTTTGTACTATGCCAATGGCCGAGATTTAGAAGATCCTAACCCAGAGCAAACCTTTTGCCTATGATTTCGGACCCTTGAGTGAAATCCTTCCATTGAACTTATTAGGAAGAAGAGTTTCATTGGGAGCTAAGAAAGCAATAATACATTGCCTAAAGTTAATTCTCTCCCTGAAAGTTTCATAACTCTAGAGGATATTGAATTTGACTTACCTTTTGAGCACAATATTTTCCAAAATAAGTCAAATGGTTTTATCCCTGAGGCAATTTTTGATGAAAATGTTTTGAAACCTTTTATCTCAACACATCAACCTCTCATTCTAGATCCTAATGAAGATTTTATAAAACAGTTTAACAAACTTGATGTTTTGTTGACTGAATTAAATCAAGTTGTTCAGAAAACATTTACTGATTAATCAACTCTTTCTTCTTCTTTTGCATCATCAACCACCCCTCCAGTGGTTTCTCTAATTTCCATTGTCCCTATTTCATCCACTGTTTTTAATACTTCTATACCAACTCAGGTCATAATCCCATTTTCTTTACCACCCATCATCCACATCAATTATAGTTTCATATTCCTCCCATTTACGAGTCATGACAGCTCATTAGGCCCTCCTTGTCTTCCCTGGACAACTTAATTCCATACCACAGGATTATCAGAGTCAAATAACTCAATTTGATGGCACAGGGCCAATAATAACACAACAACATATAGACATAACGAAAGATTATTCAGATTTGCAAGGAGTTGATGAAGATGATGTGAAAATGAGGCTCTTTGCACAAAGTTTGACAAGAGAAGTTAAGAAATGTTCACGGCATTACCAACAACTAGTATAGTATGCACACATAAAGAGACCCCATAATTGGTCCAAGACCAAGGAAAAACGCACTATGGAGAAAACCCTTGCAAATATTCTTCTTCTTATATCATCATCAAATGATGCAACAAAAGAGTTTGCAATGATCCATAACATTATCTATGCAACCAAACAACAATGATATCTATGAAACAAATCTAATCATGCTAGAAATCAGAATCCTCATACTGATGGTTGAACTGTGTTGTCACAAATATGATGTCCATTGTTGTATACTTTTGTCATTGTGTCAAATACAAATATGATGTCAACTGTGGTATACTGTTGTCATTGTGTCAAATACTATTGAGCACTGTATGTGAGTGACTGTGACTACAAAGTTGCTCCCGGAAGGTCTAGTATGTGAGTGACTGTGACTACAAAGTTGCTCCCGGGAGGTCTACTAGAATGCCCTGACCTCCCGAATGACCTTTTCTATTCTAGTACCGAGATCCAGAAGACCATAACCTAGAGCAAACCTTTCACCTATGATTTCAGACTGTCGAGTGAACTCCTTCCATCTAACGTGTGGACCAAAAGCACAAAGTTCGTACACTATATGACAGCCACGTTACTGGAAAATCAAGGTTTTCCATGTCATAAGACTTTGACACTATGATTCATAATGGTTAGAGAGGAAGAAAAGCTGTACCTATCTACATATTCTGAAATAGGGCGTGGCAGGAATTCAAAGCTTCCTCTCAATGCTGTTATATGATCGTTTCAAGCAGGATAAAAAAAATTGTTGAGAAAACAAAGGAAAGGATTTCTCGTATTGAAAGATTTATTCTGCTTTCACTCGACGCCATAGAATCTTTCTCAACACTCTGTCATCGAACCAAATGTATAGTTTCTTCTTTGCCACATTGACTTTATCTGAAATATGCACGTAGGGTCTCTTAACTTCCACGCTGGCTCTATCTACAAACCGATCAATCTTGTCTTCGTATTTATGGTAAAGGGCGGGCAATGTCAAAGAAACCACAAAACCTGACCAAAAACACCCACAATAAGTAAATTGTGAATTGTAAATTCACAGCCAGCTACCGTCTATATATCGTTAAATATTTTGGAATCCAAGGGTGAAATAATTGACTATGTTATCTATCAAATTCTAGAAAAAATAAAATCAATTAAAAAATCTTACTCACCAATGTAAAGCAAAGTAAGAAAACTGCACCAAGCACCGATCACAGACAGTATGGATAAGCCTGCAACAACCTGTATTGATCAATTACGCGTTAATAATTTATTAGATGGGATCCATGTCCACATAACAAGATATAATTTGAATGGTGTGGGTTCAATTCTTATAAAGTATTACCATGACAAATTTCTTTCCGTCCCTCCCTGATGAAGCGTCGTACAGAAAATCTGAAAACAGATTGGCTTTAACACTTAGAACAGTCGCTGCCTTTACAATAACTTCTTCGGTAAAACTAACCTTCGGAATGGGAGGTGGTGCAAATCTGTAATGTAAACAAAAAGGTCAGTGACAGTTCCTGGAGATAAGCTAGAAATAAGTTCATAATGTTAGGTGAGTAGAAAAGTTAATTTAATTTAATTGCAGAATTTTCAAAATTTTATTATAGGTAAAATTAAAATTAATGGTTTATAACTTTCACATAGAAAATAACTCATATGTTTTTTAGTGTAAAAAGATATAAGCAATATGAAAGCAAGTTATATTACCAATTTAGATTTTTAAAATTTTTTGATATTTAAAATTTATTTATTAATAATAATATCCTATTTCTCTTATTAATTTTGAAATAGGTCTAAAATTTATTGTCCGAATAAACTTGACCGGAAATAGAGGAAAAAAATACAGCAGAGAAAAGAAGAAAGCACAGAAAAGGGTGGATGACTGACATTGCGATACTCATGAATTCAACTGCATTGTTGTAGACAAACACAACCAGCACGTACACAAGGAGAAGCTGGCAAATGAGAGTAACCATAGTATACTGGATGTATTGGAAGAGCACCCATATCACTGTTGCAAGACTAAGGAACGCAGCTGATAGCTTCTTCTTTCTCCACGTCAACACATCAGCAACTGCAAACCAATAATCTCCACTCAGTTAAAATCCCAACCTAACTCATTATATAATTGACAGAGACAAACATATAATAGGAATTAAGAATATACATTTCCCTTCACTAAGTAGAATTTTTTGAACTGGCTTTCCCGTTTCGGATGGTATATAGAATTTGGCCGGATTAATGTGATGGGTGGTCTGCTCGTCTAGTTCCAAACCCATTTCCAAACCCATTTGTTTTTCCGAGTCACAGAACGAGTCAGAACAGTGTGCTTCAATCTCTGAAATTCCGCTGACTTATTGGAAGTTGCGCAGTGATGTCTTTGAATAATTATGGTATGGACTACCATTCATATTACATTCCGGACTGCCATTTATATCACGGGAGAGAGGTCGTGTCCCTTAGATTACAACCGTTGATTTCGTACTCCAATTTAGGCCACGTTTAACTCTTATTTTTAATGTTAAATAATAATTTTGGTATATATATTAAATACTTAATAAATTTGATAAAAAATAATACTACATTATTATTACTATTTAAATCCATAAAAATTATTAAGTTATAACTTATATAATAGAATAAAACATGCAAATTTTAAAATACCGGAAAAACATAATACAATAAAACCAATGAAAAATGAATGTAATATTAATAGATATGATATTTTTTTAATTAACTGAAAAACAAAAGAACAATTATTTTGAGATGCTTATTATTCAAAATAATTTTTTTTATGTGGAGTTTTATTAAATATATGTTGTAGTATTTTTAAAATTAATTTAATTTTTTTTGAGATTTTATATTATCAAAATATATTTTTTATTTTTTATTATTATTTAAAAATTGTTTTGATAATTAATGTAGATTAAATTTTAACTATATTCAATGATTATTGACAATAAATTAAAATTTTAAAAATCTTACATTTAATAATACATATTAGATGCATAAATTTATACTAAACATCAAAACACTTATTTCATTTCTTATATTGGCAATTATATATATATTATATATATATAATATATATATATATATATAATATATAATATAATAAATTAACAATAAACAATAAAAGTTCAATATCATAAATAAAAATCAAAAGAAATTAATTAACAATGGTGAATATGATATTTTTAAAAAATCAAATAGAAAAAAAAATGAATGCTATTTAAAATAAATCTCAATTCTTTATCTTGACCAATATTAAAAATATTAGCCCCACAGGGTAGGCGAGTTGGTAATCACATTGCGGTGAAGTTCGTTTATATGGTCAAGGTCACGAGTTCAAATCTCTCGGACTAACCCAGATCTGTGGACAGAGGCGAGCGCAGTTTCCCAGGGGTTATAGTGGTGGACTGCGCCCAGTGGTTATAGTGGTGGCGGCCAGCGCCCAGTGGTTATTACTTTCCCAGGGGTTATAGTGGTGGACTGCGCCCAGTGGTTATAGGGGTTATAGTGGTTATAGTGGTGGCGGCCAGCGCCCAGTGGTTATTATAGTGGTAGACTCTTTCCTAGGGGTTATAGTGGTGGACTGCGCCCAGTGGTTATAGGGGTTATAGTGGTTATAGTGGTGGCGGCCAGAATCGACCCTGTGCTCGTGAGGTTGTCCCAGTTGCCAATTCCCCTATAAAAAAAATATATATTAATATATATATAATATATATATAACTAAAAAATATTCCATAAAAATACCTTACTTAATAAAAAATAATAATTAAAATATAAATTTGAAATCTTATTTCAAATATACTATTAAAAAAATTACTCAATTTTAAGTTTTTAAGCTAACCACTCTTACATAACATTAATAAGTTTTTAAGCTAACCACTCTTCCATAACATTAGTGAACTGAGAATGTTATTGCTATGATGAACAAAGCTAATGAATGTTCCATCAATTAAGTGGTAATGACCATCTATAACAAAATATGTTTTAATCAAGTGCATTATATTTAATTTTAAAAAAAAATATGATTTTCTAAAAATTTAATATATTTTATATTATTTATTATTTTATACAAAATAACTTTAATAATTTAAATTTTTTTTAAATTTATATACTATTTGAAAATTTTAACAAACAAATTTTTTAAATTTTCAAATTTTAAATTAAACAAATAGTTTAAAAAAAACGACTAAAACATATAAGAACTCAAAACGCAAATTTCAAATTAGACTGATTTTCTCAATTTATTTTTTGAATAGATCTACGGCCTTTCGCAATAACCAAATAGAACTTACACAAAGCATGGCAAGAAGATGGTCAGTATAAAAGGTGTTTAGAAAGGAAAAACAGTTTTATGAGCAGAATGCAGAGGAGAAGTATAAACCATAAAAGTGTTTAGAAAGGAAAAACAGTTTTATGAGCAGATTGCAAAAGAGAAGGATAAACAATTTACTATTTATGTGTTATTAACAATTATTTTTGTTACATTTTAGTTTTGAATTTTATTTATTAGAAATATTTTTCATAGTGTGTTGTGTTGTGTTGTGTTGTGTTGGGATTATCAAAATGGAATTAGGTAAAATTTATATGTTTAAATATAAATATATTGTTTAAAATGATTGAGTATGTTTTTTTATTTTTATTTTTTTAAGTTAGTATATAGGAAATTAGGTAATTATTGAGATGAGGTGAATTAGTAATTCTGTATTTATAAAGTTATACGGGTGTTTATTAATTAATCATGAATTCAAAATCAAACACACAAATAACACATGAAACACATGTAGACATCAGTTATAAGTGGAAACCCATAGAGAGAGAAAATCATGAATTTTTGTTATGTTGTAAAGAAAAAGAGGCACTCCCTCATTTAAATCAATTTTTGTAGGATTCTATCTACATGATGCTTCAATCTCTCTTTTCTTCTGCACACTACAACTTGTTAGGAGCCCCCACACCCTCTTCTATAGGCTCCAACTTTCTCTTTTGAGGCTACTACCTAAAAGGAGATTTCAATCGCCTAATAAGATTACATATTTACTTTGCTTGTTTACCTAGTCTTCGAATTCTCATTTCCTCCTTATCTGTCTTTTATACTTTGTTTCTGTTCCTTTATAGTTACTTATCTCTTGCTCTTCAATTCTGGTTGACTATTACTCCTCTTCCTCCTCTCTCTTTTCCAGGATATTTATAAACTAGGTCTCACAAAGTTCAATCAACTAATAGTTCTACATTCTAAACATTTGTTTTTATAAATAACTTGATATATGTTTATAATCCTATGCAGGGATTAGAAGTGATTCATATTTTTTTTTCCAACTTTACTTACTCCATTCATTTCACATACTTTTGAAATTTGGAATTGATATTTGCTTAAACAACTACTTAGGAAGGAAATTAAAAGGAATTTATATTATTCCAAATTTCTATTTGTATTCAAAGCGCCTTCTATTTGATGTAGGGATTCAAATTCTCTTCAAAACACCTAGTCTAAAAATAGGTTCTATATGTCAAGAACTTCTGAGTTGTATCTACTTCATCATCTCCTAGTTGGAAACCTTCAAATCCTTCATGAAATATGCTATAGGATTTTCCTTCAATATTGATATGGTTGTATAGGGTTTCAAATCACTGAATATAGTACTTTTCCTAAGCCTCTGAGCTCATCCTGCTGAACTTGTTTTTCTTCAGGATCACTCCTTGTGCATGATCTAAGAGATATATCACTGGTAGATTCCATTACTAGGAACAACACCTACTACAATTATTGGTCTTTACCACAACATGTATCATGGAACTTCTTTTAATTTTAAATCACTCTTCTGGAACTTGCTTGTCCACTTTGTTGTTGGTTTTGAGTGCCAACTCCTCCAATGAAGGTAACATTAAATAATACCTCAATATCAAATCTCAGATTCATCTTCAAATTTGGCAATGCATAGATCTCAGATAGTAAACTAAGAATAACTTGATCAATAGGGTTCCAAAATATTTGAAATAAGTGGAATTACAACTATCATTAGCTCCTCTTCAAATTATCCACTTTCATGATCTACTAGAAATTCTAAAACAATACCAAGTACTTCAACATCTTGTCACCAACATCTTTGGGGAAAATATGTCCATTTTCCATTCTAAATGAGAGTGTATATTTAACCATGCTTTGTTTCTTTTAAAAACTTGATGATAACAAAGATAATCTTTGAAATAATAATAAGTTTAGGTTCCATGACATGTGATAAATGCCTCCCATTTCAGTAACATTGACTATTGGAAAATGATTTTCGAAGTCAAGAGATAATAGATAGCTTGTGGTCATTAATACCAAGGATTTGTTTTCTCTAAGAATTTAAAAATTTTGCCTTGTACATTTTCTTTGTAGCAACTTGTTCCTTTTCTAGTGTGATACAAATAGCTTAAATTGAACCCAAAAAAAATATCTCTGATGTCATTTTGTAACACCAATAACAACCACGTATAGAGAAAACCGAACAGTTGAAAGAGGTAGGTCAGTAGTCCATTCTCAAAATCATTCACATTGAATATGCAACTAGAAAATGAAATAAAAGAAGTTTTGGCATTGCCCTCCTAAGGGGCCCCCATCCAAAATGTAAAAAATGATAGTTCTATCCTGTAACTATAGAGAATTGGGCTCTAATAAAACAAGATTATAAGTGAAATCTTTAATAAGAAAAGAACACCCTTCAATCACCCTATTGCGAGAGACTAAGCTGGAGGAAAGCGAGGTTATAACTCACTTGTGCTCGTTGTGGACCATAAGAAACATTATCTCAAGCAGTCCTAGAGGTGAACTCAGTGGCCTGTGTATGCTATATAATCCGAATGAGGTCCAACTAATAAACTATTTAGAAAATTTTCATTGTATTGCAAGGGTATAAATTAGGTATGATCTATAGTTAATGTTTATATGCCAGTCCATTTATGTGAAAAGAAATAGTGTTGGGCATCCCTCTAATGCCTTAGTGACTTTGAGTTCAAGGCTTTCAACATATATGGTGGAGACTTCAATACCACGTTGCATAGCTAGGAAAAGAGATGAGGCTTTCCTATTAGAGACCCCTTTCAATATCATATGGAAGACCTTATTAATCATTCCAAATTAATGGATATTAAACCTTCCGACCTTAAATATGCTTGGAGCAATAAGAGAGTTGGTCCAAATCATATTGCTATCAGGTTGGAA